>JARJDZ010001012.1:0-34385 GCA_030264555.1 Aleochara sp. GC000083
ACCATTATTGCTATTGTCAGTGAACGTGATCAAAGACATTGGATCTTCGCGTTCCGGAGTGGTGCGAGAGGGAGCTTTCAGGTGCTTTGTGCACCTTCTTCGCTATGTTAATGAACACGCCTGCCAATTAAATCGAGTGCATCGTTAGTTACAACAAGTTTCATCCAATTTTCCGAACAAGTGTCGCCATCTATTGACTTTTGATCGTATACATTTCAGAATCTCATTCGGTATTGCAAAAATTCTAAAGAAATTGAAAATATGAAAATATGTGAAAATCTGAAAACGTACTTTTTGGCAGAACGTAATTTAATTCACGCGTTGCGTGCACAAAAATAATTGTCATGATGTGAAATACGAGCGGAAACCGGAAACGAGATTATTACTTGCCGAGAATTAACATCATGCACAGCGACTTGTCTTCCTGTCTGCCTGTCAGGATGCGGAAGGAACAAAGAGAGGGGGGTGAATTTAATACGATGATATGTTAAAATAACAACGGATGTGTGTGTGTGGGGGTGTGTGTTGCCAGTTGCATACATCACCTCTGGCCTAACCTTTAAATCCTTCAGGATAATGAAGTGATCGTAAACGAAATGATAAATGAGAAATAAAACGTGAAAGGATTTCCATTTGAGGGTGAAACTACCCAAAATTACTACTTTTCCTTTCTACTTTTTCTCTTCCTTCCTGTTTTATCCTGTCGTCCATGGATTTTGGCAGGACGAGAGTAATAATTGAGTTGGGGGAATCCCATTCGAGTTGCGTGCACATATTTTAATACTTCAACCCATCACTCGAATTTTATACCGAGTGATGCAATAAAATCCAAAAATTTTTGTTTATGAGAGATTTTTCATGAAAAAAATGATATTTTTGAGTACACCCTGTATCATTTGATAGTTTCGTGCGTTGTATTAGTTTGCGAATTAAACGAGGAATGAAACACGTCGTTGGCAGACATGCAGACAAATTGTGCATTACAGGATGATGGAATGAGTTGGAAAAACCTTCGGACTATTCTGGAATATTCTGGAATAGTTTCGAGGGGCGATTCATCCTTCTTTTTGTCAGGGATTACGTGAGGACATGCAAGCATGACACGAGAAATATTTCTAATTAATCGAAAATGTGTAACTAAAAATTGCCACGAGATGTCTCTCATCGTTTGTAAATTGAATTAAATCTTTCTTCCATATGTCTACCCCAAAATCGATTAATATTTACCCTAGGGTTACTATTATCGGGATATTATTGAGGTGTTATCATCATAAATACACCCCCAACGAGTTTTTCTTGTCATTTCCCCTTCGCCCTCTGGTTCAGAAGAGGTGACGAACGCAATGGATGTGTTTGCTACATCCCCGAGGGTGGCTGCTTAATGTCTTGTAAGTGACGACCATAACTCACATTATCCAACGATCTGATGATAGATGGACTTTTCACCACCCCACTACTCTTGATGTTCTATAGAAATATGTTTCTCCAGCCTCAAGCATCGCCATCAACAACTACCATCATAAATGCATAAATAATCTTATTAACAATAATTCTTACAGGGAGTCAAAAATTTTTGCAATTTTTTTTTCTATTTTTAAGTGGAAGAAAACTAAAGAGTTGCATGGTATATAATCTACAGTGAAATCCAAAAAAAAATATGATCGATAATTTTTTAAGTGAGTATGTGATTTTGTATATCTGCAATTGATTTATGTGCGGTTTTCAACTTCACGCACTCTTTTTAATGGCCGCCCCCCAAAACCAACACCACCGCAACCACCATTACAAACAGTTGTCGTGTTGTCGAATGATGATCGTGCATCAGTGCATCGATTCAATTGAACAAATTGTGCACACACTTCCAAACAGATTCTCCATGCACATGGACGAATGCAATTTCCCCCTCTCCCGCATTTTCGCACTTCTCTTGCCGCCCCCAGCGTCAGCGCAGCCGAAAATAGTTTAGCACTTTCCATTCGCACAACAATAAAATCCCATTCAGTGCATTTTCCACACTTAACACACATAAGCAATTCTGCACCCCTTGAATTTTCCATATATGTATATGTTTATGCATATATATATGTGTGGGGGGTGGTTATAGAGGGGGCTGAACTGAGAAATGATCGATTGCTGATAATAAAATGCACGCAATTCAATCCCAGACATATGTGACGTCATCCTCGGGAATTTTCCAAGGGTTATCACAAAAATTTTCAAGTTAAAAATTTTCAAGTTAAAAAATGTTCAAATTAAAATTTTTTCAACTACAAAAAAACTTTAAAAATTTTACTGTGTATGTATGTATTTTATAGTAAATGCATAGAAATTGTGAAGTTCTGGAGGCAGAAGACTAGTTTGAAAACAACAATAATTTCCCGCTTTGCATCCCTCCCCCCCTCCGCTCTTTCGCTTCGTTTGTTTCCGATTTCCGCGTTCCTCCTCAATCCGAAAGCCGTTGGACTAACTGCTTGTATGTGTCTGGATGAAGTGGTGTAGTGGAGGCGGCTGGAGGCGGCCAAGGCATTAGCATTAAAGGTGGTGGAAAATGTGTTTCTTTCAGAGACTCACTCGGGGGCGGCGAATGTGGCTGTGCACCAAGTGACACTAACTGCCGGCGTTTGTTTATTTGGAGGTAGGCAACCGCTGTTAACACCACCGCGTGCGGGGATGTTTATGGGGGTGGCGGCGGCAACGGCGGCGGTGGCGACGACTTCCGACAAAAGATGCGCCGAAAAAGCGTCGATAAATCCGGAAAGGCTTTTAGCAACGCCATCTGCATAATTTTTGCGAGATTTATCGATAAATGCATGTGTAATTTTTAATTAGTCTTTGTCATACAAAGTGTTAAATTAATCCAAAAAAATAAAAATAAATAAAAACAAAGAATAACTTCTAATTTTTTTTTACAAAATTTCTTGGACTTATTCTGGAATTTTTCAGGTTTTCGTTTTCTGGGATTCCCCCATTTATTAACCTGCATTAAGATAAACTATTCATCCGCCTGTCTACAATCTACCATTTAAGATTTCTTTGTCATTTCAGACACAATGCAATGATTTGGAATTAATTTGATGAAGATGAAGACGAATTGAATGAAGAAATTGCGTGGGGGCGGTTTGACTGGCTGTGACCCCAAGGATAACATGAACACCCGATGGCGGTACAAGACATACACCGTTTGTATCGGCGGCAACAGAACAAGACGTTGATGAGGGCGAAGAACCGGAGGAAATACAAGAACAATGAATGGTTTATTCGATGGGGGGGGCGGCAGCATCGACGCGTCGATTACTATGGTAAAAAGTTACCAAAGTATTTTAATGAAAGTAAATTTGTCGTGGGGCGGCAACAAGATATCACGTGGTATGAGAGGACATTAAACTTTACCAAAGTTTACTATTCATAACAATATTAAACATGTCCCAGTGAAAGTTTTGGATTGGGAAGATAATATAATCACAAAGAAAACAAACCAATTAACTACCACATAAAAAATTATTGTAATTCATTGATAAAAAAGTAGCGCCCTCTTTAATTCCTTAGCGGATTTTTTTGGTACTAATTTTTTTCTGTAAATTAAAGATTATATAAAAGAAATAGAAAATTAAATAGAAATTAGAGTTGTTGAAAATTAATTAATTTCTTAATTAAAATTGGTACACTGTAATTTTCTTAACAGATTTTTCCAAAACTAATAAATTACAACTTTTCTGCAACATTTTCCACGCACCCAGGTAGCTAATGAACGGTAAAATATTAACGAGATAATTACCGCGTGTAATCATCGTGTATTTGCGCTGGAAACAAGAAACAATACGAAAACCGACAAAACGAGAATGGGAGGCGGCGGCAGTGGTGGTGGCGTGGAATTTGCACATGAAACGCAGGAACGAAGGAAACCTTCTTCAGTTCGTGGAGCACTTTGCGAAGCTTTGAGCAACTTTCCCCGTCGTCGTCGTTGTTGCCGCCCCCCGTAGACGATTCCATCGCCACCGCCACCGCCACCGCCGCCGCCGCCATCGACAACGTCGCTTGCGTGCGCTTAATGCTTGCCGCATGCACGAAGACAAATACAATGCGTTCGAAATTAGGGGAATGTTTTCCCTTTCATTTCCATTTGTATTCCCGTCTGCCGCCCCTCCACGTTTTCCTCAACCGCCTCCTGCGGGATTCTCCGCGGACCGCTCCCTTGCATATGTCTTCCGGAAGTTCTTAATCATTGTCTAAATATGTTCTGCACGTGCTTCACGTTTGACAGCTCTTATCCGTATAAATATTGCCAATTATAATTGGATTTGAATAAATATTATTAATGAACGACTGTAAATCGAGTTAATTTCAAAAAATAATGATGTCATACTGATAAGAAAACTATAGATCGTCGTTTGCTCTCGATAGATTTAAAGGGTTATGAATAATTCTGAAGATTAAAACTTGGGGTGCAATTCAAACCCCTTGAAAATTGATCTATAAAGCTATTTGAATTGATAATGAGGTCACGTGGCCATCAATAACGACAATTTCCCCCTTAAAAGAACGTTTAAAGCAAAAAAAGTTTTTAGTTCCAAAAAAATCCGCTAAGGAAAAAAAAGAGGGCGCCACTTGAACGCGCAAAAAAAAAGCGCAAATAAATGAATTTTTCTCATTTATCGATCATAGTTGATGCACAGCCGTGCGAAACGCAGTGATCTTGGTGGCGGCGCGTCGTCGACACTGGTGGCGGCCCCACTGGCGGCAGCGGTGGTGGCGTCGGAGGCGGCGGCGGCGTCGGTGTCGAGCTGCAAAACCGGCTTTTCTCGTCTGCGACTGCGAATGCGTGGGAGAGGAAATGTTGAAATGCGCGTTCGCAACAACAATTCCGCCACCACCGCCACCGCCGCCGCCTCCATGAACGCTCCAGCGTGCAAGTCAGTTGGCGTACGGCCTCTTAACCGATCTGCACACCATCAGCAAGCAGTCAGCAGACACAGCGTGGAAATTCGGTGCCAATTCGAACGTAAATCCTTTGCCGATTTCCCAAAGTATAATTAATACAAGGATAATCATCCTTATTGCATCGTAAATTATCGTATTACCCACTTTTTATTTATTGCTCTGATAATTATTGGAAAATTATTAGAAGTTATGCGGTGTAATTTTAGTGATGTGTGAATTTTTTGAAGAATTGACATTGAATGGAAAATTTGTGACTTTTAAAGACTCGTAAATGATAAGATTTGAACTGGAGAAAATTGGAAGAAAAGTTGGAATTCAAGGACGATTCATGGAAATAGTTTGACAACTTGAATCATTTGCATGTAAGTTTTTAATTTGAATTTTTATGAATTGTTGTTTGTTAAAATTTTAATGAAAATCTACCAAATGGAAAATTTGAAGTAGAGATTTCTCAAAAAAAAATCTTGGAAAAACTATTCATATAAATATTAATCGTGAATATCATTGTTAAATAAAATATTTAGTGTCAACCAAATAATAATTTCAGTAAGAATGTTCATTAATAATACATTTGATAAGTAAATAAATATTAAAATTTGTATTGATACAAATTCAGAAAAAAATTTTTTTTTCGTTATAACCAATTATAAACTTTTTTTTTCAAAGCGTGATTTCTCAAAGAAATATAGTAATTAGTAAATTTCTAAAATCACTAATTGAAAGTTTAATTAACTACCTTTAAACTGAAAATAACAAAATTTTTATTGACAATTTTATTAATCTCGTAATTAATTAATAAAAATAATTTGCTTGTTGAAATGATTTTGAATCTGAATTTCAAAAAATATTTTGCTGTTTTGGCATAAATAAAAACTGTAAAATTTTTAGCACGACTAAAAATTTACTAATAGAGTACTATTTTAACCAACTTTTTCACCCCTTAATAAAACCAGGATAACTCCAGGATTTTGGTTAGTTCATATTTGATAACAAATTGTTTACATTCTAATTAAACGAATTTTTTGCCGTTCCCCACGATGCAAAAATTTCAATATTTTCACGTTGTTTACATTTAATTACAACCTATCAACATTTTCACCGCTTTCACCCTTGTTGACACGTTTTTACAATTTTTCGCCATATTTTCACCAATTTTTTTTTCTGGGAAAATTTTGATATACTCGTCAAATATTTCCTCGGTTTATTCACTCGTTTATATTCGTTTGTGTCTATACAAATTTATATAAATACCGTCACGAAAATGGCGACGTTGAATTTCGAATGGAGGGGGTATTTATAACATTTCGCGTTTTGGAATTTGGATACGAGTATTTACGTTCGTGGAGGATGACGGTCGTATTCCTATTCGGGAAAAGCGACAGGAGAGCGTAAACGGGTGCAAAGTGTATGAATGGGAGAGCAGGAATGACGGGAGCACAATGTGAAAATGTGAAAATGTGAAATACTTGCTCGACGTGTTTACATTAACAACATTAGCAGTCACACGGCTAATTGACGTTAATAATTAAGCAGGCACGTCTCCATTTCATAAATATCTCGGAAAATTCATACAGGGATGCACCAAAGATTTCCTCCCATGGGAAGAAAACTATAAGAGATCACTTCAGAAATTATTTTAGAAGTCACTACAAATTTGAAAAGAAAGGGGATGAAAATTTTTGAGTAGAACTATATATTCTGGAATATTATCCTTGACAGTTTAGTCCTTTGGGAAACAAACTTTCCAGGGAACATATAAAATTATTAAGATTAAGTTTGAACTTGTCCAAAGTCATTTAACATCAGACAATGAATATGACATTGAAACAAAAGAAGAAGCAAAATTAGCATTACAAATTCTGAAGGATTCATTTCTTCCATATAACTTACATTTTTCTTTTTGGAAAATTTTGAATTTTGGAAATCAAAAATTCCCTTTTAAAATTTCTGCTATTTTTTTCTGCCAAAAGTGAAGCTGATACCAAAAGTGTAATGCAAAGATATTATAAGTGCAAATAAAGGAGATAATAAGGCTGATGGCATCGCCTCGTTTTCTTGCAGGGATACTCGGGAAGAGCGTCCCGATTTTCTCCCGTGAATGGACCAAATGTATTCAAACACATTGCCTCGAGTGAAACGGTTATTATAGCCTATTTATTTTCATTTGCGCACATCGTCGCGCAGAAAACGCAAAACGACTTTCGAAAAGCTTTCGGGAGTCAAGTGGGAACGTGCTCCCAAGCTCGAAACGGGATAAAGAGCTCAAGTTGTTATAGGTGAGCGAACCCCAATCAGGCAACTATTTCAAGATTATTCCCGATATCTTCAGGCCAGTCATTAAAGGTCTCAAATTAACAATGGACGATTAAAACGATGTGTGTCCAGAAAATGGGACAAAAAGGATCAAGGATTCATTGTAATTCTTATTTTGTTCAATTACTGATTTTAAGATTTTCAATTTTATAGGAAAAATATTTAAAAAATTAACTAACAAGATGATCTCTTAAAATTTTCTAAAGTGCTAAAATTAATAAAATTAATTGGTTCTTCAATATCCTTTTTTTTTCTAGTTTATAGTTGGAATTTAGTTGGCTTTGAGTTAAACTTGTTATAAATATCAAAAAGTTGAAATTATCCAGGGAAAAGCACAAAAGAAGAGGAAAATTCAGAAGAAGTAAGGAAACAAGAAGCTACTTAACAAACAAATCCCTGGTTATTATATTTTTTGTGCAAACATGCTTAACAAGTCAACTGAAGTCGATCGCAATTTCCCCTACATGAATTTATGAGGAAAATGCCAAAGAGGCAAAAAATTAAGCATCCACCAACAAAGGTTTCAGCCTCAGGCTTGTAAAGTATTTACAAAGATTGAGATAATTAATTTACAAATTAATTTACATCGTCCACAAGAATGAAAGGAATGAAAGTCATGAATAGATTATTGAAGATCAATAAGAAAATTCATGAAAATTATATTTTTTTCATTGAGAAACTTTTTATTTCCCAAAATTTAGGATAATTAAGAAATTATGCGAACTAAAAATGTAAAAAAAAATAAATTTAGAAATAGATTTTAACGTATAGAATTTTAAATGAAGAGTCCTTAAAAATCAATATTTTGGTCGCCATTAAATTTCGTTTTTTTCAATTTTTCTTTGTGGGTTTTTCTATACCAATCAATCAACAACTTCTTTCTGTTATTTTTTAATGAACTAACCCCTTGACACAGATATAAAACCCGACCTCGAATACCCAAATAAAATCCCCCTTCAAGATTTTCCACGGCGAGAAATCGAAGAAATGCTAACGAAAATCGAGTCACGTTTAACGACCCAAACCCCATTCCTGTTCGTTTCTCTTTATCCCCGTTTCCCTCCCGTTCTTTCATGTGTATATCTTCGGTTCACTTTATTATTGCTGTTGCGAGGCTAATAGCACAACACACACACGGGCCGCCAACCGAGCACACTTCCGGTTTCTTCCCTCACATCCTTTTTCCCAACATTGCCACCAACATCAGCAGCATCGTCGTCGTAGGATGCAACCCCATGGTTATCCTTCTTACCTACCGCCTCCACTGCAGGATAAGCATCGCCATCAACGATGTTGTGCTGCATTGCCCCCCATTTCCTCCTCCCCTCACTCTCTCTCTTTTTCATCCTGCCTTAACACACTTCGCGTCGAATGGCGATGCGGAATTTATGACTTTTCCCATTTCGGTGTGCACCGTAACTTATTATTTCTTATTGGAATGCAGCATATCACCATAAAATGTCTCGTAGGCCAATTGAATGTACTCCCCGAAAAAAAAAAGACCGGCGAAAAAAAAAGTGGCGAAGAAAAAAAGAGGCGAAGAAAAACCAAAACAAACACGTAAAGGATAACGAAGTGGGGGAAGGGGTAGAAGAGGAAAAATAGGTGGGGATGACCTCAAAGAAAATACAACCTGGTTGGCATGGTTACAGGGAAGGATAAAGGTTTGGTAAATGAAATTAGAGGAAAACGAAACGAAAGGAAATAATCGAAGATTCCTGCAGGAAGGATAAAAAAAAGGTTGAATTGGATTTTGGTAAGCTCCAATTTTTTGTGAAAGAAAGATATCTTGAAATTACATATTAAAAAACTATGTATGTAGAAAATTCTAGAAGAACAAAAAATTTTTTCGAATTTTCTTATTAGGAAATAAAAATTTCTATTTGTATTGTTACGATAGATAATGAAAAACTTTGTTATTTTTTCAAAGCAAACTTTTTTAAGAAAATCCCCCACTTAAAACATTTACGTGGAAATCCCCCCCATCCTTCCCCCATACCGGAAACACGGAAATGGCAACGTGTCAGTGGGGCATTTAGTAACTCGTTGGTTCTGTGGGTGGTGGCGCTCGCATCGCACATAAATTTTCATAAAGTCGACCCCCCTTTGCTGTGACAACGACCCACGATCGGGAAAAAGGGTACCACCAACGCACACACACACATACCCACAGATTGCCGCCCCCAATATGTACACCGGTGGAAAACAACACGCCGAAGAGTCCTTCATAGTGTCCTGGAGCACTCATTCGCCGCCACCACCGCCGCCCGTCATATCGTGAAAAGTTACGGCCGCCGCGTGCACTCCTGCCCCCAGGAGGAGCGGGAAAAACGGGCGGAAAAGTCGCGTCGTCATCGTCATCGTCAGTAACTCGCTTCGGAATTGGCTAATTTGATAAATTAAAATATTTCCCGAAATTTTCCACCGCTACTGCATGACGAACGTCCTCGAGGGGAGTTCAAATTTTCATTAGAAACTTTTCGTGGGGGGTTTTCCCTATATGGTCCTATATTTCCAAAATACAATTTCTATCGAAAAACTACAAAATAAATCCAAAGGAAGAAAAATAATTTTGGGAAATAACGATAAAATCGATGAAAAAAATCAATAAAACAGACGCCATTTTTATCAGGCAGGTTTCCCAACAAAAAATATCTAAACAAACGAAAATACGACAGGGAAATCGAAACGTATCCTTCTGCTTCTTGCTGTTCCAGCTTATTTATATACGCATTGATTCCTGATTATCCTTAAGGATGAAATATCAGTGGGATTCACCGCTTTATCCGCCAACATAGAAACGTCTGTTTAGTGCCCTTCGAACTCCATATACGCACGAAAAGTGTGTGGGGGGAATTTAGGGGAAAACGTCCAAGAAAACGGAATGCAAAAAGAAAACCAACTTCGATCTGGAAAAAAAACGGAAAGCAAGACGGAATATAAATAAAACGAAATGAACGGAAAATGGCGGAAAATGTTGTAAACGTAGAAAATGTTGGCGAACTGCCGTGAAAGGATCGAATAAAAATCCAATGGAGAAACTATATATTTTAGTTTTATCCTGTTTTTTTTTATTCTTCATTCCTCGCGTTTTGTGGATTTTATTTCTTTGAGGATATTAAATGTTCTGCTTGGTTTATTTATCTAAATTTCAAAGAGAATTCAAATATCCTTGGAATTAATTAATTGAAATACCAGGAGATTGAAATATACATTTTCAAAATTCCAGGATTTTGTACGAAATCCTGGAGATAAATCAAATATCCCTCAAATAAATTTCAAAGTCGAATGCATCGTATCATTTGTGGTTTTCCCATTTGACATTTTGCATTTAACATTTCCCTACTTCACCCATTTTACATATCACTATCCTTGTTAGTCCCATCAAATAGCATTCCGTTTCAGTTCATCCAGAACCACATCCAGACCAATATGGAATGGACAAGTCATGTACTCCCGATATGTGAATATTTTGATGAGCCACCCCCGAAAAGCGTTATCGGCTAGTTTAGGATCGGCGGGTGCGTTTGTTTGTGTTTCAATAATTCGCATGAATAATTTCGCTAGCATCGCGAATCTAGCAGGATGGCCGGCATTGATAGAGACTTTTTGCACGCTTGTTGTGGAATACCGCAAACGACAACAACAACACCAACAACAGAATGGGTCTATTGGCGTGACATGTTTGCGCTGCGTCGATCAACGGAATTGGCATTCAGAGTGGACAAAAGTCGCGTTTGCACGTTTTTCCTCTGAAAATCCCGTTGTGTTCATATTGCGTTCATGAATGGAAAATTGCGCTCCGATTGTTTCGAAAATTGCGCACTATAATCTTGTGTTGTATGTGAAAATGATGATATTATCTCTATATCTATATAATTTTTGTTCTAGTTGAAATATCAAAAATACCATCTAAATATCATTTTTAGAACCCCATTTTTCAAGTTCGGGTATTTCTGAATCCCGGACAAATTCAGGACCATGAGCATTGTTATTTTTTCGTCAAAATATGTTAAATGCCCTTTGAATCATCAAAATCGGTCCATTAGTTTCGGAGATATGAAAATTTTAGAAAACTCGAGCGATTTTAAGAATTTCCTATCGTTTTTATCGCTACAAACTTTTTTTTCAATTTTTTTCATCGAACGCGATTTCTGGCTTTGCAATGACCAACAAGGCATTAACCTCTAGATTTTTGGAAAGTGCTCATGAAGACCTACAAGTTGGTTCCAACTTTAGTTAAATTAGTGCAAACGTTTAAAAGTTATAGGCAGTTAAAGACGCGAAAAAAAGCGAAAATTTTACAATTTTAGGACCTCATTTTTCAAGTTCGGGTATTTCTGAGTGCCGCACCGTTTCGGGACCATGACCAATGTTATTTTTTCGTCAAAATATATTAAATGCCCTTTGAATCATGAAAATCGGTCCATTGGTTTCGGAGATATGAAAATTGTTGAAAACTCGAGCTATTTTAAGAATTTCGTATCGTTTTTATCGCTCCAAACTTTTTTTTTAATTTTTTTCTTCCGACGAGATTTCTACTCTACCCATGACCAAAAGGGCATAAACCCATACATTTTTGGAAAGTACTCATCAAGACCTATAATTTGGTTCCAATTTCAGTTCAATTGGTCGAACCGTTTAAAAGTTATTCCCAGTTAAAGACGCGAAAAAAAGCGAAAATTTTGCATTATTGGGACTCCATTTTTCTGGTTCGGTTATTTCCGGGTTCCGGGCAGATTTGGGACCATGACCAATGTTATTTTTTCGTTAAAATACTATAAGTGCCGTTTGAATCATCAAAATCGAACCAGTAGTTTCGGAGATATGAGAATTTTTTAAAACTCGAGCGATTTTAAGAATTTCATATCATTTTTATCGCTACAAACTTTTTTTTCAATTTTTTTCTTCGAACGCGATTTCCGGTCTCCCAATGATCAAAAGGGCATAAACCCATACATTTTTTGAAAGTACTCATCAAGGCCTATAATTTGGTTCCAATTTTAGTTCAATTGGTCGAACCGTTTAAAAGTTATTCGCAGTTAAAGACGCGAAAAAAAGCGAAAATTTTGCATTTTTAGGACCCCATTTTTCTGGTTCGGGTATTTCCAGGTTCCGGGCAGATTCGGNTTCTCTCATATTCTCTCAGTATATTTACGAGAGGAATATGACATTGAAATTAATATTTGCATTTGAATGTTTCGTTTGTAATGTATTGCGGTCAGAAGCGTAACCAGGAAAATTGATCCAAGTCTCTTTTGTGCAAAAATTTAAGACTACAAACAAACTTATCATATTACCGCACTCAGGTACAGGTTGCACCTATTTTAATTGGCACACATTTTGCATTTCCATTGAGATCAATAAAAGCTAACATCAGAATGGCAGGACACCGAAATGAAATGAACGAGTTGAATGAAGCAGAGCATTGTCATTGTTTGCTGTTTATTTGTTATGATTAAAACGGAGTGGGCTCTCTGGCTTTCGGTTCACCATCATCCTAGGTGGGTTTCAACAATTGCATAATTGAAATTGCGTTTTATTTGACTTTTCCGTTCTGCCTTCAATGTGCCCATCTCTCTATGTATGCGTGATGGCCATACCAACAATATTCGCGTTTCCTTGCAAATGAACCAATAACAAATTTCCAGAAAGCAGTTCTGTTGAGTTTGATTTATAGACATTGAATTTTTATTGAAGATTTGTTATTGGACAAATTGTTTACATTAGAAGCTGTAAATATTTTTGTAGAATACACGAGATTGTTATGATCCTGGAAATTTCAAGGATCTTCGAAGAAAATTGAAAAGATGCGTTTGGCTCAATAGTCGAATATGATGAGACTCTGAAGCTTAGCCGTTTTGGTTAAGTGGACTAAATGTGTAATGCGACCTTAAATTAATCTAATTCTTTGCATTTAGATACTCCCTCTCTCTAAATGCGGCTAGTATCTAGTGTGATTTGACGAGTCGTCGAGTGCACGAACCGCGCGCACTTGCTTCTTTGCTTGATTTACCTTGGGGATTAACGCGTTTCGCGTTTTGCATCGAGTGCATTCGCTGTGGTTCAGTCGGAGGCGGCATTTAGTGTTAGCATCAAGTGCGCGTTGCAATAAACCTCCAAGTATGCTGTCCACCAGAAATTGACTTCTAAAGTTACCTCCAGTTTTTGCAACTTTTCGGTGTGAATTATGGCTAAATGTACTGCGTATTTGATTTGTCTTGGACTTGTTGCAATTGTACATTCGTACATCTACGATGATGACGATAAACAACCGACTTATTTGACTGCAGCTGTGGGTGACTATACGATTATGAACTGCGATCTGGATTTCCCACAAAACATTCCAATTCCCTACATTCTCAATTGGAACAAGGATGTAAGTTTAGTCAATTGGGCTTCTAGTTTTGTAATGATGGGTTTTAGGGGAAAACTGTATTTTCTTGGTATGAGGGTAAATTGACAGCTGCAGATCCGTACGTGGGTCGTATCCATCTCCTGAATGAGAAACACACTGTAAGATTTGGCGGTGCATCCATCAACTTGACCTCAGTCCGGGAATCTGATACCGGATGGTTTGAATGCAAAGTGCTCTTCCCAAACCGGATGCCAGCCTCGAGGAACAATGGTACATGGTTCTACCTTACTGTAAACGGTAATTATCCCCAGAAACTCAAAACTTCTGTAAAGTTGACTTCAGCATAAATAATCTTGGAAATGTTTTATGTTTGAGGAGGAAACTTATTGGCAATACCACCAATTAATCAAACGACACTCGAAAACGAAGAGGCGCACTTCTCCTGCGTCACCAAATACAAAGATACGGTGGTCACCTGGTATAAGGATGGTATACCCTTGAAAGAGATCCCGGATATCTTGCAGCGCTCCTGGGTGGATTCTGAAGGTTCTTTAACGATTCGACCAGCCGCAATGGGCGATAGTGGCGAGTACGAATGCGAAGCCATTCGGGATGATGGTGAAAAGCAAACTGCCAAAGCTAATTTAAACGTCCAATGTGAGCATCCATCCTTGAAAGGTCTGAAAGCTTCTAATTTCTGATATTTTTGCAGATAAAGCTAAAGTTATTTACGCACCACGTGAAGTTCATCTGCCCTATGGTCGTTCAGCAATGCTCGACTGTCATTTCCGGGCGAACCCACCCTTGACGAATCTCCGCTGGGAAAAGGACGGGTTCCTCTTTGATCCCTACAATGTTCAAGGAGTCTTCTATCGTCGAAATGGGAGTTTGTATTTCAGCAAGGTGGATGAATCCCACAATGGGCACTACACCTGCACACCCTACAACGATCTAGGTACGGATGGACCCTCGCCAAGTGTCCATGTGATCGTTCAACGACCCCCTGTCTTCGTCATCGCCCCAAATAACATGTACTTGACCAAATTGGGCGAAACCCTCGAGATGCCCTGTGATGCCCGAGACAGCGACACTGACCATCGTCCTTTTGTACATTGGTTCCGAGTAAGTACTCTTTCCAATAGTCTGACCCATTTACCAAGTGTTTGAACTTGTAGAAAGATGGTTCCTCACTGCCAGTTGGAAGATTCTCAGTCCGGGATGGAAATCTCACTATAACCAACATCCAGGAAGAAGACCGTGGGGTTTATCGATGCACTGCAACCAATGAGGCTGCTACAATCAGTACGGACACTGAGGTCATCGTGGAGAATGTCCCACCACGAGCCCCATATAATCTTACTGCAGAAGCGACCTCCAATAGTGTTAATTTGAAATGGGTTGCTGGACGGAAACGACCCAATATTGAATACAATGTTTGGTTTCGTCCGGTTCATACCAGCGAGTGGAGGACCTTGAAGGTCGCTAATAAAGCAGCTCTTGAAGCTACCATCACCAATCTGACTCCAGGTAAACCCAGTTTCTTCCAAAAAAACCAAACTTTGAACATATTCTTTTAGGAACGGAATACGAGTTTATGATTTTGAGTAAGGACGAAGAAGGTGATGGACTTTTCAGTAAGACCATCAGAGTATGGACTAAATCTTCAACCAATGACCAACCAGCTTCAATTGGGTTGAACACATTCAACCATATTGGAAGTCCCAGAGATGTTCAAGTACATGAAACTAGTAATGGATATCTGGTCACATGGGATCCTCCAGAGCATGGAGTCGATGAACTTAGAAGTTATGTGGTCCAATGGTTCCAAGGTCCTGAGGAATACCTCCATGGTTCTGGAGAGACCAAAAACACTTCATTCCTTGGTATTCAAATAATTTATTTCATACTACTCTGTGAATACTTTAGGCAACCGAATTTACTGACTGTTTATTATTTTAGTAATGAACTTGGAGGAAGGACATGAGTATCATATCCAAGTCTTTGCGCTCTCCTACAACGATTATCAGAATGGTAGCGACAAAGTGACGCTTAAAATATCTTCGAGCAGCGCTGTTTCGGTCTCCCTTGGACTTCTTCTGGCAATTTTGATTGTCTGTGGAGGTTTGGTTGGTGGCTACTATGCGAAAAAACGCTACTGGAATCGAATTGAAGAGGACGAGGAGAAAGTATCGACCAAATAGGCATCAGACATGTTATAGACACAACTATTTTATATTTTTGTGTTTAATCCATTAACAGAAGTATATTTTCATAGAGTTTAGAATTTGGTTTTGTTTCCTCTTTAATTTGACCTTCAAAAAATACTGTTTTTTAATATGACCTCTTCATCACCTCAAAACTTAAGAAACTTGGAAAACGAAATTCCTTATTGGGATTGGTAAACAAATTTTAATTTTAGAAATTAGGACAATCTTGATTGTAAATATGCCAGATTTGTTTAGATGTATTTAGATCAAATTGCACATCATTTGGAAGAAAATTTCATAAACTTTATAATTCGACTTCTAACTACCAAGATAAAAGTGTAAAGGAAAATCAAAAAACTTTAATTGTTATTGTAGATTCTGATGATACAAACTATAGAAATTTATTTTGGTTCTAAATTCACTTTCCAATTGTGCATTGTTTTCTAAAAGTGTCTAGCTCGTTTTTGGTAGATTATTCGATGTGCCAACAGATGACACAATACCCAAACATTTCCACAAAGTAGGAGGTGATATTTATAGAAAAAAGAAACCAAATTTCAAGGTCCTGTTTGGCTGAAAGTGAGCCACGCAGTTCCCTGCCATCAAATAATTCCCTGCAAAGATTTTGTGCTAAATAATACATCAAGTCTTCAACTCTCTGATGCCCTATGACACGCAGGGCATGCAGACAAAGCGCAAAAGCAGAAACGGGCAGCAGAAATGGCAAATCCTGCACGCACGTAGTTCAATGATTTTTCGTAGAGGGAGTGCGCGGAAAATCGATGCCTATCATCGTCATGCACCGAGACCGCATAAGGTCGAATCCCTGATGCTAAACAATGCGAAAATCATCCGTATGAGCATGTAGCGTGCATCCAGTGCATTCGCACTGAACACTCATAAGTGTTAGTTTGCAGGCTCGCAGCATTGGCGTATAGACCATAAGTGCTAGCTAACACTAGGTACTAGCTGTACTCGAGTTTGTTAGTCTATTTGCGCGTACGCCTCGGTACTCGGACGTTAACAGCTGATTGCCAAAGCCAAAAAGAGAGCCGCACACATCATGGCTCAGTTTCTTCAGCGTCGTGCGAGCGTTCCGGGCGTTTCATTCGCGTTCAATTAATCAGCGAAAACGTTGCGATAATTGTGCCGCAAACACGATGTAATCGCTCCACGATTCCGCAACGAGAACAACGACTAAGAAGTAAGTTGCTCGATCAAACATACATTCATTGATGGTGACTTCACCCTAGAAGTGAAGCTTTGTATTAAAAATGGTAGCATGGAATGGATTTTCCCATAAAACACATTTCCACAATTTTCCACACTAGCTACTCATAAGTCCTAGTTATCCTTGATGTCTAACTAGAAGATTAGTGGATTGATGGTATTTTTCTGGGAAATGAAGTAGATATTGTAGTTGTGACATCAACTATAATACCCGGCATTAGTCATTTCTTGCATTTATTATTACTGAACGCGTCAAAACAATTTGCATTCCAAATATTTATATTTGCGGCGTTATCGTTGCCATTTGCCGGTGAAAATGTGCAACCTGCCTGCGATTTCACCAACGACATATATTTCTGCACTTGGTGGATTTTCCGACGATTGCGATGGAGAAAAATCTAAATCCATGCTGGGATTAGCTCCGTTAGAATCGTGCTCGAATGATTCAAAACTCAAGAGCGTTCGCTGCGTTCATCCGAGTTCCTTCATTCAGTGGTAAATTACTAATTTCCGGAGAATTTCCCCACTCAAGTCGATAAATTGGAAATTTCATTGCTTCCCAATTCGAAGAATAATTTTCAACTAATACCAGTTTCCCTGAAGTGTTTTAAATCATTTCCAATTGTAAGATATTTACCAATCATTTTCTTGCAACTTTACTGGATTACATATTTCTGATTTTTCATGAAAATTACTAAATCGTAATTTAATTAGGTACCTAATTTGGCGTTAAATTACTTATTTGATTAATCAAACCAAGCATCAACTTTATGATTGAATTTCTATATATAAGGTGTTTCAAAATTATGAATCGAAATATCTTATTGGAAATTAAAAAAAGTTTTATTTGAGCACACTTTTTCACCAAGTCAAATTAACTATTTACAAAAATAAACATAAGTACCTGCATTAATTTGCATATTTTTGTTTGTTAAAAATAACGCAATCGTCGAGAATCAAGGAAACTTTAAAATTACATGTTTATGACATTCAAACTGGTATATCCAACTTTTTGTATTTAACATAACATTGAAAACCTGAAAACATATGCAATAGTAAATTATACTTACGAGACATGAATGAATTATTTAGTAAAATGAGCGTTATCATTTATTTATAAATGGCTTGTTAATTGCAATTATTCCTTTTCGATCAATATGAGGATATTTTTTGCACTGCAATAAACTTGTTTTTGACGTCAAAATATTGTAGTTGCAATTGCAAATTAGACAATTTCGTCATATTTATTTTTGCAAATAGATTGTTGCAAATGGTGTGGTTTAAATTAATTGATTGTAAATTTTAATGTGGTCAAAACTTAAATAGTTTTAAGATAAAATTATTCAGAAAAAAACTCCTGAAAACTCTACACAAAAATTTTATAGTTTGTAGTTTTGAATGTATCCAATAACTCTTTCATTCTTCAATTTGTTTCTTTATTATATAATACTCATTCAACATCTAAGACCTCCAAATTATTATTGTTCGTTATGCAAACAATTATATTCGATTTGCTTGTAACAGTAACATAAATAATTGAGATTCCATATTTTTTTTATCGTTGAAACCAACTTGAGATTTCAAGTGGCCCTTCAAATTTAAGTACAACGAGCATTTTTCGACATTGACTACAATGTAACTAGTTAGTTAGTATTAGCCAATCAAACTCGTGAGCATACAATATCCGACATACATTGATAATAAGGAAAAGTTTCGCAATTGAATCTAATTACCAAACATTCTCCATACAATGTTGATCGCTCTACTTACAATTATGAGCATTAGTAAAACGTCGCTGTCGTGCGTAATTATATCTGTATTTATCTTATCATTCATTAGCCATCCAGCTGTTTGGTACGTCGTATTCAAATGAGCTGCGCGTGAAGATAAAAAAATCAAACTGGAATTAGTCGTTTGGCGAATCATTTGTTGTAAATGTAATATTTATAATCGGAGTGCATTGTCAGTGCAAATGCACCGGACTTTGCTAATCGGGACACAAAGTAGCAAAAGCTGCAGGCAATAAGAGAACTTTGCACCGTAATTACTAGGCAATGATTTATTGTAGAGAATACAATGATAACCACCGAGCTAATCATACGTTTTATTTTCTCGTGTGCGTTTTTTTATTGTTCAGGTTGTCATTAACTTGATTAGTATACTTATTAGTTATAGTGGGCCATCACTACGCACTTGTCTCTTTAAATTGGACGCAATGACGCAAAACAAAACACAAAAAACATGAGTAATTCGCACGTTCATATAGAGGAAGATCGGAGGTCAAATGATGCTTTATTGGTTCATTAGTTCGTTGAATTGATTGATGCCATCAGCCAATTGTCATCACACCGAGGTAATTAACAAAGTTTGATCATGCGTCAATTTTTGTTTTTTACAGTTGTACATTTGCTTTGTTAAAGAAATGTTTTTATTATTGCATCAAATCTTTTATTTCCGAGAGTTTAAGGATAATTTGTGACCTAATTATAAAATATGGTTAAGTAATATATTGGGTCATAGATAATAAAATTCCTCTTCATTTTACTATAAACAACTGTGATATTCTTATCAAAAAATACTTGACAACTTGTTTCATTATGTTGGACCTATGTAAATAATTTTTCGTCATATTAGATAACTTTATTTTAATATCATTAATGGATCACATAGGATTTTTTGAATACAGTGATGAAAATCAAGGAACAAATTGACCCAATAAAGAAACAATGCGCGTGCGTCAGCAACTGAGCGCGAATTGCTGGTCTGAACTGACTTAACTGACCATCAAGTCGGTTCTTTGTTCGAAACCCATACCAGCGAAAACGTTCAATGATCGAATGAATCATGAGACGTCTGATAAATACTAAACGAACAGCTGTGCGCGTTGTTTGTTTCCCAATAAACTCGCGAGCGAATCGGCTTTCAGTGCGCCGACACAAGCGACTTAAGTCAGACGTACGAAATTTTATAGCGGTGCTCAGCATGGCAGTCGAAACAAAGTTTTAGCGTTAGGTGCGTCGAATGGCAGTTTAAAGTGAGCCCGGTTTTATCTACTGCGAGCAACCAGCTGGTAGCTATTCAATCAGAGATTAATGCAGTGGATTTTTATAGGGTCCGAAGTCTGTACGCACTCAATCGATGCTCCTCAAAGGTTGCAAAACGTTGGTGAAGCTTGCAAACAATTGACCACACGATGGAGAACAATTCGGAGAGTGTCAGCGTCAACGTTGGCGATGCAGTCTCCTACAAAGCATCACCAGCCCGAAATGAATCTCTCAACAATACATCAGTGCTCAGGTGAGTTTTGACGTTATCATTGTTGGAAAAATGCTAGTAATATTTTGGGACTTGCTTGCAGTAATTCAACGGGGAACCTGTGCAATGGCTCCACGAAGATTGTCGTTCAACCGCCGCTGAAGAAGATCCCTAATGGTAGCCCCAGTAGCAACAAGAGGCCGATGATCTCGTTGACCCATCTGCCGAAACGGCCGCCTGTTGAGATCACCTTCAACGACCTTTCGTACTCTGTTTCCGAGGGTCGAAAACGCGGTTACAAGACGATATTGAAAGGTGTAAATGGAAAGTTTAAAAGCGGGGAACTTACAGCCATCATGGGACCTTCCGGAGCTGGGAAGTCAACCCTGATGAATATTCTTGCTGGTTACAAGTAAGTCCAGTTTTGGGCCAAGTTCTCCTTTTGATGGTTTAAGTCAAAAATACAAAATTATAACTTATGGTAACTCTCCAGGACATCGAACCTCACGGGATCAGTACTCATCAATGGTCGTGAACGCAGCCTCCGGAAGTTCCGCAAAATGTCCTGCTACATCATGCAGGACGACTGCCTCACACCCCATTTAACCGTCAAAGAAGCCCTCACCGTCTCAGCGAACCTGAAGCTCGGCAAAAACGTCTCCAAGAGCGACAAGAAGGTCGTCATCAACGAGATCATGGAAACCCTCGGTCTGCAGGACTGCAAGGACACCTCAACAATGTCCCTCTCAGGAGGGCAACGCAAACGGCTCTCGATCGCCCTCGAACTAGTCAATAACCCACCAGTGATGTTCTTCGATGAACCCACGAGCGGCCTCGACAGCAGCTCGTGCTTCCAATGCATCTCCCTGCTGAAGAGCCTGGCCCGTGGAGGTCGGACGATCATCTGCACGATCCATCAGCCGTCCGCTCGTCTTTTCGAGATGTTCGATCAGTTGTACATGCTTGGAGAAGGACAATGTCTTTATCGTGGGGTCGTTTGTGGTCTGGTGCCGTTTCTTTCGGGGATGGGACTGAGTTGTCCTAGTTACCACAACCCCGCTGATTACGTCATCGAGGTCGCGTGCGGGGAGCATGGGGATTACATCCAGAAACTTGTCGTCGCTGTCAATGCTGGTCGGTGTGATATGTACGCGGACAAGACGTTTTCGGAAGCTGGGGGACGCATCACCAACGATATCGCCAAAGAGACGACGACCTTGAGGACACCTGCATTGTCGCCGGTGATGACTCCGGCTGCGACTCCTGGAACGAATCCTCCCACGACTCCCAATGGCCTCACGACGGAAAAAAATAGTGCCACATGCACCACATCACTCTTAGGTGAGTTTTTTGTACTTTGAACTTGTTTTCGCAACTTTCTAAACTTTTGGTTGCTCTTAATTGGTAGCTTTGTTAAGATTCACTATAGTGACCCATTGGTTACTAGTGGAAGTTGACAAAATCAGTCCAAAGAGGCCTAGAGTACAGATAAAGACTCTTCACTTTTTCTTGAAAGACAGCACCCATAAAAGAAAGTAAAACTTCTTTAAAGTTTTCAAAGTTTTTTATTCAACCCATTTGATTTCAGATTGAAGTCAGTAATCAAAAGATTTCAGTGATATTGAATGAGATTTACTATTGAAAAAGTTTTAAAAACTTTAGAAAACATTTTGTTTTAATGCTAGTGCTATTGATAAAGTCTTTAAAACTTTACAAAAGTTTTTAAAACTTTACAAAACAATTTTCTTTTAATCGTAGTACAAAAAAATAGTGATATTTTTACTATACTTTTAATCTAATGCATTATCCTTTCAGAAAACTCTTCGGAGAATCTACAAGTCGCGGATACATCGACATTTCCCACAAGTTCTCTGGAACAATTCTGGATACTCTTGAAGCGCACCGTTTTCACGATCCTTCGGGATCAGACACTGACGCGGATGCGACTGATCGCACACTTTATCATTGGAATACTCTTAGGATTAATCTACTATGACATTGGTAACGATGCAGCGAGAGTTATGAGCAATGCAGGCTGCATTTTCTTCACCGTCATGTTCACAATGTTCAGCGCAATGATGCCCACAATTCTCACCTGTAAGTAATTAGCATCTTCCCAAAGGACCATCAACTGATGATACCATGTTGTCCACAGTTCCGTTGGAAATGTCCGTGTTTATCAGAGAGCATCTCAACTATTGGTACTCTCTGAAAGCGTTCTATTTTGCGAAAACAATGGCTGATATTCCCTTTCAAATTCTGCTCACCGCTTCGTTCATGATGGGCGTCTATTATCTAACATCACAGCCCATGGAGTGGTTGCGGTTCGGGATGATGCTGCTGATAACAGTCCTTACAGCATTGGTGAGCCAAAGTTTTGGCCTTCTTGTCGGTGCTGCGTTCAATGTCGAGGTAATTATCTTCTGGAAGTTGGAATAACAATAACTAAACAATGATGTTTTAGGGAGGGGTGTTTCTTGGGCCCATATCAATAATACCACTGGTGCTGTTCTCGGGCTTCTTCGCCAATTTGAACGACCTGCCAAAATATCTCAGTTGGTTGTCCTACGTTTCGTACGTGCGCTACAGCTTCGAAGGCTGCATGATTGCTGTTTATGGGCTGGCACGCGAGAAACTGGAATGTAATGATATGTATTGTCATTACAAGTATCCGCAGACATTCCTCACGCAAATGTCCATGACTGGAGATCTGCACACGTACGCGATTGATGTGCTGGCACTCCTCGGATTCTTCGCGATTATACGAATGTTTTCGTACTTTGTGCTGCGCATCAAATTGTTGGCGAATCGCTAAACGATGGCGCAACTTCGAGCACGGAGCATCAACACCAGCAATTTTGTCTGTAGACCCCATTGACGAGTAACATTTTTTGATTTGTGATAGAATGCAGCGGAAATGCAGCGCTGCACACGCCAGCGCTCGCGCGCATCTTGTGATGTTTTTACATATATTGCATTTTGCAAACCAAAAGTAACTTATATCCCACAAAGATTGATTGATAGATCGTTTTAGATAGCTAGGCTAGGTAGACTGTAATCGATTCAATTGTAGAATTTATATTTTGTTATAGACGAACGTGTTTCACGGATGGAGTGAGTTTACAAGTACGAATAGAATGGAGCGATCCGAAATGCAAAAGCAATCTTTTGAGTAAATCTTAAAAGCAGCCACACAAATTAACACTAGCATGACTTTCTAAACTGCCGCACTCATCGAACGGTGCGTACATCTAATGGATTTGTTCAACATAACATTTGCAACTCATATAATATGAAATCAAATACTTGTATGATACTTCACGTTTCTTATGGGCAATTTTGTAAGAACATTCGCGAAAAGTTTAAGATATATTCAACTAAGTAATAATATCTCACTCTCACTTCATCATTCTGTGGTGTCAGATAACTTATTCCTATGTAAGTGAACAATTTTATATTTGAATTAATATACCAATACACCAATCTAAAATAACATGCGCTTTTTCATCTCTTTAATAATCATGGATGTTCTTTTCAGTAGAATCCCGAAATAGTTAACTATCAATGCATGAAAATCAGTAATTCCTTTATACTTGATCAATAATTTGCAATTAATAAACGTTTAATTGTGACCATACAGATTGCCTTAGATTCAAGTTAATGTCTTATTTAAATGCTATAGCATTTATTGAAAATCTGAATCCGCTATGTCAAAGATAAAATTGCGCCCTTTAATATGCTTTTTTAATCAAGATAATCGGTCAAGTAGTTTTTGAGTTAGACGTAAAACAATCTCTTATGGAAATTTACATTGGTGACTGAACAACCAAATAACTTAACCCCGGAAACATAGGTTTGAAAATCCATGATGGCGGCTTCCATTTGATTTACATTGCGGTCGCTAAGGTTAAAAACACCGACTTTGCTCTTCCTTGACAACGTCATTAAGGGAATGGGAGTTCGAACCAAAGCAAAGTGATATAGGCAACCCACTGTACGCGTATACATATATTGGCGAAACCTCTCATTTCTAAACACGCTGTGCACTGCCAATTTCTTTTTACAATTCAAAATCACTAAAAGGTAATAATAAAATGACTGATTTCGGTGATACAAATTTTGCTGATAAAGCCGGTGATAAAGAGCTTCAGGAATTTCTCATGATTGAGAAGCAGAAGGCACAATTCAATGCACAAGTAAGTAATTTTCCATCACATTTCAGCTAACCTCAATTGCTTGATTTAATTATTTGCGTTTTAATGCATTATTCCTATTTATCTTTCAGATTCATGAATTTAACGATGTGTGCTGGGACAAATGCGTCGATAAACCTGGTCAGAAATTGGATGGTCGCACTGAAACATGCCTGACAAATTGTGTGGACAGATTCATAGATGTTTCGCTCTTAATCACAAATAGATTTGCACAATTGTTGCAAAAGAGCAGCTAAGACCATAAGCATGAAGTTCAAATATTTAGTAAAGACTTGTAGATTATGGCTCTTTGTACTAATTTACAAATATCAAAGCAAGTTAATTATATGCTAATGAAATTGATATGGTTGTAAATGTTTTGTTAATAAAATGTATAGTACTGATAATTATTAAGTATATTTGTATTAGGATAAAATATTCTATGGTACATTAGCTTTATTGAAATACAAATATTAAATTAGTTTAAACATTAAATTTATTTCACAAATCAAGCGCGGCGCTGTTGTTGAGAATAGGAAAATATGTTTTCAATTAGCAAGTGGTCAGTTGACGTGTTATTTTGAACCGTTTCTGTACGACTGCAAAGCAAAAACGTGAAAACAACACAGTGCATTTTATTTTTGGAGCATCGTTTTTATTTCGTCATAAATACACGTGTAAATATTTCATCAATTGAGTAAGGCATTAGATATTGAATAACCTAACATTTGTTTAAAGTTTGTAGCTCATGCACTACCATAACATTTGCAACAATTATGGGTGAGACAGAGGAGACTGACCAGGTGTTAAACTCAACAAAGAATTCCAATGAGATCAACGGCAGCATCGACACGAGCACCAGCAGAACGATTTATTATGGCGTCTACATTCCAGCAGATGTTCTGAAACATGAGGATGACACAGGCATTAATGTCTTTGACAAAAAATCGGAAGCACTAAAACTTGTAAAGAAGTATAAGAAGGCCAGATTTAAGGCATTTGATTCCTATGGTGATGCTGTTGAATTTGCTACTAATGGCTATGACTACTCCAGTAACCATTCACTATTGGAATCATCTAAATATGGTCAAGATAATCCCAGTGTGGGTGAGAAGCACAGCCCTTTCAGAGGGCCCACATTTCAGAATCTTGTCAAGTTGCGCAAGGCAATTGAGGCAGGTGATGTTGAAACAGTTCAGACTACCATTTGGGAGAATCCCAGATATTTGATTGGAAGTGGTGATACACCATCAATTCTACAGGTAATTCAGAGGTAATTCACATAAAGCTAACATTTTATTTATATAATATTTGCAGGAAGGCTTCAGATACAATGCACTGCATACTGCTGCTAAAGCAAAGAACCCTGTTATGTGTGATTTGATTCTAAATACAATTTCTAATGTGAATTTCATTAAGAAATTATATGTGGATGATAACAATCCTGAGGACAGGGCAAAAATATTGTTGGATTTGTATTTAAACACTCCAGACAAGGGACTACATGAAACTCCTCTGCATTTTGCTGTTAAGTTTGGTGCACCTAAATGTGTGGAAGTTTTGGTATCATTCCCTCAATGTGATAAGAATCTGAGGAATAAGCATGGAAAACTGCCCATTGATGTATGTATTTAATAACTATGAATCTAATAACTTATTAACTGTTTGTTGATTTTTCAGATAATTTGTGATAGATATGATGGTCCTGATGCAAGTACATTTAGCACTGAGATTGCAGGATACCTCCAAGACAATTATTATGTTCCAGTGCTTAGAACAGAGGGAAACTGTGCTCCTCCAATTATAGGAGAACCATTTTCTCCATCCAGTCCACCTGTAAGTAATAATCACACCAATTAACATAATAAACTAATCATTTATGTTTGCAGAACTTTAATAGAGATCCACTAAGCCCTCGAATGGAAATACACGCATACGCGGGTCCCATGAACAAAGAAGGAGCTGAGAAATTTCGAAAAATTTGGAAAACTCCTCCTCGAGTCCTCAACTTTGGAAATTCCCATAAAGGAGCAACTGGTGTAGCTGCACTGCGCATGAAAGATCACGAAAAAGGTCTGGAACGACTGGGCGACAATTTGGCCAAGAAGATGGACGTTGCATGGAAGGAATACTGGCCTTTTCTGGACAGTTTCATCGATTTAGCGTCCAAAGAGGGTTTGGCGATGTTCGAAAAGTTTCTGGGTGGCAAATTAGCCGCGCAATACGATGCGGTAACGCCACCACCTTTGAATTGTTCGCTTGTAGGCCAAACTTCATCTCCGAAAGCAGGAATTGGGAAAGGTGAGCACAACCATAGTCACAACCGACTGGAAAACAGCCCAATGTGGGAGCTATGCAAAGCCCTCCAAGCATGCACCATCAATGACCACTCGCCCAAAGGCATCACACAGCAACAATCAACCGGCAATGCCATCACAGCAACATCACCAGAGGGCGGACTCCTGCTGAACGGCGCTAACTCTTCAGAAAACGCACCCGTGCCCAATCCGCACGTCTGCATCGACAAGGCGCTTCACGTGTTTGCCAAGCGCATCTCCAACGACATCATTTACCTGCATGAAACCGAATATGATACCTGCGAGCTCGTCGAGGCGCAAGCCAAGCAGCTGCAGCTCCTCATGTCGAGTTACATCAGCGACCCGCGTTTCAATGGTGTCGATTTCTCAGTTGTACACGACCGACTCGCATATCTGGCTCGGCAGTTGCTTGGTACATACATGCAGGACGTTTCACCATCCAGCATCCTGAAACGCCTGGATCGATGGCTTGATATCGCTGGGGCGCACCATGACGGCTTCTCCTCCGACGACGAAGCAGCGCATGCTGCCGTTCGTAGCGTGAAGAACGAGCATTCGCTCTGCTTGCTGCAAGCGATTCGGACGCATCTCGGAGGTGATAGCTGCTTTGCGGAAGTTACCACCGAGAGCGAATGCATTAGCGTTTGGAAGCAGATGCAGAATTGCCAATGCACATGGGATGTGAAACCGATGAAGCGGAACGGCAGCAAGCGTTTGCATTTAAGGCACAAATTGGCGCCGTTGGTTCTGCAGAAATGCGTTCAATCAAATTCACAACACGATTTAAGTGGTAATGATTAGCTGATTAAAATTATGCGCAATTAATGAATTTTCAGTAATGGGCATTTGTTATAATTTTAGGTATTTTAAATATGAGTGATAGAAGTGAAGGCGAAAGCTGTGACGAAGCTGATGATGAGTTTTATACTCCTCCAGGAACACCAAGTCTTCTGACGTGCAGTTTTGAAATTAACGATGAAGATGAGGCTAATGAAGATGATATTTTTCATGAAACTCAATTACCAGATGCTGACATTTTCATTGAAGGGTAATTAACTAACAGTTAATGATTTTTGTCATATTAATTTATTTGGTAATTTATTTTTTTCAGTGATATTCCTACGAAAATGGACTACGCAGCGTTTAACGCCCTAAAATACGCCGAATGTGATCTCAATCCGAATGACTATCCTAATATCTATCGCTGGCAGCATACCATAAGCTTGTTCAATGAAAATGAACGACGGAGGTAAGTTTTTAAAAAATTTTCACAAGTTTTACACTCAGTAAATTTACATATTAATTAAAGAAATTCAAATCTCTTATTGGACTGTATTAATTTTGTAATTTTAGCTGGTCCAGTCCGAGTGTTATTAAATATAACATAGGTGCACCGAGCCTAACATCAACGCCAAATTGCCATCGTACGGCCAGCCAGGCCCCAACTCAGCTGGATTATTCTTCCAAAGAGTCCCCGAATGCATCGCCCCAGTACACGCCAACCAAGTCATGGCAGCGAATCACCGGCATCAATTCACCACGTGCTAGTTTAAAGTACCAAAAAAACAATGTGAGTTTTAACTTGTGAGAGCCAAAATGTAACGAATGAATTACGGCGTTTTTGCAACAATTTCGCCGCATAACTTCATTGGCATCCTATTGTTAACGAAATCAAATTCAGGATTATTATATCTTCCAATCGTTCCAATGGAATGCCAAATCCAAGAGGCTTTGTTATTGTCAAATAGCTTTTCATAATTTAATATAAGAATATGTCTTTATAAAAGGCAACAGGAATAGTCCTGTCTTGGGTCCTGAATTTTTGTGGGAAAGATATTTGATAGAATCACTTTTTATGATGTTTGACTATACTTGCAAACAGAACTGACTATTTACTGGCAATAATGTGAGATTTCTAAACCTTTTCTGTGCTGATTCTTTAAAACTGTTGTAATTCTTGTTCATAGTTAGATTTACTTCGTTTCAAAATATTTGGAGAGTTTTACCAGTTGGATATTTAAACATGTAAGAGCATGTAAACACGTTTAAAAATATCGTCATTTTTCTTCTTTCTGAGATTGTATTACAATAATGTGCTAACAAATTGATATTTAATCTAGAATATGAATTATTTTATATCTCGGATAGTTTTAAGGAGAGTGCGCATATTTTTCTATTCAATAGCAATTTGCACAATAAACAATGTTACATTTCTCACTTCATCGTACTTTCCTACGGAAAAATGAGAATTACTTGATTTATTATTTATTGAAAATTCTTATAATTTCGAAAATATTGGTAAAAATTGACTAGAATATCAACATTGCAATGGTAATTGGTATCTTAAATATTAACTTAATTGAACTAAATTATTTAGCTTTCTTTGGCTTTTTTTCTTAAAGCCAATAACAGAAACCAAAGAATTAACAAATAACGGGAATTTGTACAAAATATCCGCGTTTCGATGGTCAATACAATTGCGCGCAGTCATAAATTATCAGCGTCTGCAACCCAATCATAATTTGTAGACGACAACTGACTAATATCTAGCGTGGAGATCGTCGTGTTGATCAGCAAACCTCCACCAGCTCCACTCGAAGTACCAGCCACGCTGTAATCGTCGTTTTCGTTCTCTTTATTGGCATCAGCCTGAAAATCGCTGCCGCATTCGAGATTCACGCGTGCGATAACTTCTTCGAATGAACCAATGTGTTCTTGATCATTCTTTGATGCAGTGCTCTGCTGAATCGTGGGCGTTTCGCGTCTTCGAAGTTCAGCGGGCGCACTCATCGTCGAATGCGGTGTGCATTGAGCGGTTGCATTTGGCTTAACTTCCACAAACATTCTGGCAAGGCGGTCGCGAATTGCTGCCATATTGTTCTGAAAGTTTTGCATTATGCCAGACGTGTTAGCTGGCTCCTGAAATTTTGGCGCAGGTTTGGGCAACGTGCTGAAATGCCGATCGATGACTGCGCTTTCACGCTCCAGCTCCAGGAGTCGCTCCTTTGCCTCTTTGAGAACGTCTTCAGTAGGGCTAACATTCTCTGAGCTGCTGCTGCGCAACAACGTGCGCTGAATCTTCTTACGTCGCGATTCGCGCGACTTCAAAAAGTTGCGCAAGTCTTTCGGGGTTTGCATACTTGGTGAACTTCCTGCCAAAAATATTGATTTTCAGAAAACTAAATTACAAAATGCCTTATAATTTGGTACCAGTTATTTATGAGCAGATAATAAACGGCAAATAATTTAAATGATTCGCAATTGTTCAGTTTGTACATGAAGCAAGAATTATTTAACAAATAAAACGTGCTCGTTTTGCTCTGCATGGACTCGCATAACATTTATTAGATAATTGATGCATTAAAATGTACATAGACTGGTAATTGCTTTTTTGCTTTGCAGACGTTTGCGACGCCAACGAAAGAACTTGCTCACGTCCAGCCAGAGCAGGAGGACGCCAACTTCGAGGAGCAGCCTCGCCGGAAGGATCACCTCCGAAGTCACGCAATAGCAGCGCACGGCGAAGCTCATGCAACGAAGTGACGAACTCCTCATGGCAGCGAGCACTCGAAAGTAGGAAAATGCTAGCATAAGCATACCTTCTTCGCCGCTACCGCAGAAGGGCGACATTTTGGCCTTCTGGCGCATCGTGCAGCAGGATGTCGTCAATACGGAATTGGCCAAGGCATCTGGTGCAACTTGAACGCTGGGGATGGTGTCCACCTGGTGAAATTCATTGCGCTTCTCCAGCTGCGTGAGTAGCGCACTAGTTCGGTTGAGAAGTTGCTGGATTTTTGTTTGATATGCGCAATTTTGTCCCTTCAATAACGCGATTTCGTTCGTCATATTCGCAGTGTTCTTCTTCAGCTCGGCATTTTCCTCCTTCAACGTTCGATGGTCTTCTACAATAGCCTCAACTTCAACTGAATGTTGTGGTGCTATTTCCATTTGAGTTTGTTTAGTTGCTGATGCAGTTTGAGGCAGAGTATTTGTTATTGGAGGTGGTACTCTGTCTTGTTGCTGAATCAACTGATCGAATTGTTGATCCATTCGCTTCTGTTTCATCTCGAGGAGTTCCTGGCGTTGCTGAAGGAGTTGCTCCTTAGCCAAGAGACTTTGTTCCTGTTGCTTCAGTCGTCGTTCAAGGGCTTTGATATGTTCGTTGAGTTCATTTACATCGTCGTATTTTTGTTGCAGATTTTCTGGTGCGCATTTCAACTGTTCACGTAGCTGCTGCAATTCCAACTCCTGTCGGTGCTTCTCACCCTTGTAGAAGGCCTCCAAACTAGCAAACTTCGCCTTGTACTTCTGCAACTTTACGCTGGCTTCATATCCAACTTGACGACGTATTTCCAGAAGTTCACCATCTTTCGCTTCTTTCATTCTACGCACCTCGTTTGTGATAACGACCTTCAACTGCTCAATCACCTGCAGAATAACGTCAATATCGACGCCTGTCTCCTTGAACATCTTAATCAAAAGCTCTAGATCCATGGATTGCAGGTCATGTTTGCTGAGCCAACTTTTGAAGCATTCTGAGCGAGCGGTGTCGCTTTTCTCAACGAGCGTGGGCATCAACTGCAATATACAAGCAAGCAGGGATTCACTGCCTGGCATCTTATACCTGGTGCTCAACTGGTTGGCAAGATCAGGCACCTTGGTCACCCCAAGTGCATCCAAAATATCCAGCATGTCGTTGTCTGCAAAGCGAAAGGCGTGCTCCCCGTGCATGCACTCATCGAGCGACATTGGCGGAAAAGCATTGTTAAGTGGCACCTCAGAGCTGAGCACCGACAGCGTGTAATGATAATTTCGTTGCAGCAAATATTCAGCAATCAGTAGGTTGAGTGCTTGCAGCTTCGGAGAGATGTCTGCCTTCTTCATCAGGATTGTACGACCAATGTTTGTTTCCTTCAGCACGTTAATCATCTGCGTGCGTAGGTGGGCACGAAGGTTCGACATGATGCCCATCTCCTCGAAGTAGTCGAAGAGCAAACGCTGAAACTCCTCGGTACTGAGAGTCTTACCGTGGATGATGTTGATAGCCGGCTTGATCGTCTCCTCTAGGTCCATTGCGATGCGATTTCCGAGATTTGGACGTACTTTTTGTGTGGGGATTTACTGGAATTTTCAACAACTAGAATTTCCATGCAATGACAGCCAGATAGAAGGATTTCAAATGTTTATAATTACATATTTGTTTTCAAACATTTGCGGCACTAAAATTTAGAGGTGACCTTCACAGAATACAAACAATTCATTCTGCGTATTGAAAGTTGCCTAGCTCATTTTTTGGAATAAATAGGTACTAGAAATGAAGTATAGAGGGCGCCAGGCATTCCAGTAAAAATTCAAAATGCGAACCAAAACAATAACAAGTTTATCAAGTGTGCAATGCAAAACAATGTCATTTACAAAATTATCTGCCAACGTAGAGTGACCGTATACGCACTTCGAACGTTTATACACATTGTGAGCGTAAAAATGCCGAGCAGGAGGGAGAAAACTGTGCCGACAACAGGCAACAAAACTCCAAAATCTGCAATTCGAAGATCACCGCGAGCGCATCGCCATATTCAGCGGCTGATGAAACAACGCCGATACCTAGAGGCCATCATCGAATGTCTGTCGGCGGAAATCCAACGCTATCAGAACCTGGCGACGCGCAACAGCAGGGAATTAAGCATCCTGATGAAGGGCATCAGCAAACAGACAGACAGCACCATCAGCGTCTAATAGGACGAAGAGGTGTTCCCACAGGAGCCCTCGCACCATGGGTATTCATTCATCATTGGTAATTTTTATGGCTCACGACTTGAAATTTTGAAAATAATGTACACCCATTTAGAGAACGGCTTTATTTGAGCCAAACAAGAAAATCGTATCAGTATAATTTTACGGCGTTCTTTCTTTTCTTGCGTTTTAATTATTTAATAGGCGAGCACTCGGTTGGGGGCCGAAGGATTCGGAGGCGAACAAACAATAAACGTATTCACCTGGAGGCCGTTAAAACGAAAGCCACTCGTAAAGTGGAAAATTATTATTTTTCCCACTTCCTCCGGTTTGCACATGAAACAATTGTGCCTCTTCGTATTGCGTTCTGGTAAAGTGGCGGCAATGCCCGGTGGGAAAATTCAATTTGTAAATGTAAATTGTGTGTGGATTTAGTGAAGAACAACCGCGCACATTGCGCATAAATCACTCGCCCGTTGGACGTAAAACACGAGATAATTTATTGCTCTTCGTCATTTTTGGTGGTTTATTTGATAGTTTATTAGTTTATTTAGTATTTCGGGCTTTATTGCTGCGTGTGCTTTTGTCTAAAGAAATCGTAATTTTCCATTTAAAACGTAAACGATACAAAGTTGTATGCGAACATTGAATGCGCTATTATTTTCATTTTTATTGTTTTCTTCTACTTTGGGTTAAGGCAACGTGCAATAAATGTTAGTTTTTCATAGATTTTAATGTTATTTGTCTATTTTTTGGGTAGAACATAAAAATTTAATATGGCATGGCAAGATGCAAAGTAGTTTTTGGATGAAGCAGTACAACTTTCAAGTTCCATGTTAATTGCTTTTTAATAACTTTATAAATATTGAAATTGAAGTTTTGCAGTTAAAAGTACGAATTCAGGACCATAACCAATGTTATTTTTTCGTCGAAATATAGTAAAATTCGTTTCAATCATCCAAATCGGTCCATTAGTTTCGAAAATATGAAAATTTTTGAAAATTAGCACTTACGCTACAAACTTTTTTTTCAATTTTTTTCTTCGAACGCGATTTCTCGTCTCCCCATTACCAAAAGGGCATTAACCCATAGATTTTTGGAAAGTGTTCGTCAAGACCTACAATTTGTTTCTAGGTTTACTTTAATTGCTCCAACAGTTTAAAAGTTATACGCAGTTAAAAGTGCGAAAAAAAGCGAAAATTTTGCGTTTTTCAGACCCCATTTTTCAAGTTCGGGTATTTCGGAATCCCGGACGAATTTGGGACTATGACCAATGTTATTTTCTCGTCATAATATGAAAAATGTCCTTTGAATCATCAAAATCGGTCCATTAGTTCCGGAGATATGAAAATTTTTAAAAACTCGAGCGATTTTAAGTATTTCCTATCGTTTTTATCGCTACAAACTTTTTTTTCAATTTTTTTCTTCGAACGCGATTTCTGCTCTCCCCATTGCCAAAAGAGCATGAACCCATAGCTTTTTGGAAAGTGCTCATCAAGACCTACAATTTGGTTCAAAGTTTAGTTTAATTGCTCCAACAGTTTAAAAGTTATACGCAGTTAAAAGTGCGAAAAAAAGCGAAAATTTTGCGTTTTTTAGACCCCATTTTTCAAGTTCGGGTATTTCTGAATCCCGGACGAATTTGGGACCATGCCCAATGTTATTTTTTCGTCAAAATATGAAAAATGTCCTTTGAATCATCTAAATCGGCCCATTAGTTTCGGAGATAGGAAAATTTTTGAAAACTCGAGCGATTTTAAGTATTTCCTATCGTTTTTATCGCTACAAACTTTTTTTTCAATTTTTTTCTTCGAACGCGATTTCTGCTCTCCCCATTGCC
>JARJDZ010001015.1:0-39038 GCA_030264555.1 Aleochara sp. GC000083
ACCGAAACCGAACCGATCATGCTTCGCGAACGCGATACGAAAATACCGAACGAAACGCGCCCGGGAAGTTGTCCAACGGTGGCTGCTGCTGCCTGTAAAAGATGCCTGAAACATATTTATTAATGTAAAGTATTTTACACAACACAGCACTTCATGCAACACCCTGCACTACCGATCACTCACTACAGCACATATTGCACAATTCACTAAACTGAAGCACTGAACAACCATGCATGGGACGCATTTGTTCAAATTACCTGTTACCTTTGTTTAACTTTATATCTGACTGTTGTACAATTTCATCGACTTTCAGAACTGATCCAATAGGCTGAGGCTTCATGTTCAATAGGTTGGGATACTCTGAAAAGAAAAATGACCAATTACCCAACGTTATCCATGCATCCTAACAAATCGCGAGAATGAACACTAACCTCATTTCTGCACAATTAATATGACAATTGCGAGACGGTAGAAGTTGCGCCACTCGCCGCTGCACCGTCTCCAGCGCTCTAAATTTCTCCACCTCCACCGCCGAAAACGTGTGGCTGACGAATGAGACGATATGAATGAGGAACGCTCGATCTGCAAACAAAACAAAAATAATCTAATTATTAAAAGTTAAAACCGCCAACTTCTACTTTAGATAATACAAGAACACAAAGAACAAGCTGGAACAAGGCGCGGAACTAGACGTACTTGTGGAGCTCTCCTCCAGCGGGAAGAATCCCAAGTGAAACCCCCTACCAACCATGTGATTGCCATGGATGCCATCTACAAATGCGTGTTTTTTCTGATTTCAGACTGTTGCGGATTGAAAGATGTACGCGTCATTATACCGCACGCGGTCGTACGTGGTGATCGGGCGCTGCTGCGCTGCCACTACGACCTGGAGACCGACCAGTTGTACTCGGTGAAGTGGTACAAGGGGTCGCGGGAGTTCTACCGGTATACGCTGCGCGACAGCCCGCCCATCAAGCAGTTCCCCATCGACGGCCTGCACGTCCTGCTCGCTAACTCCAACGACACCCACCTGACGCTGGACAACGTCTCCATGGACAACAGTGGCGTCTACAACTGCGAGATCTCCGCCGACGCGCCCTCCTTCTTCACCGGCATGCAGAACGGCACGCTGCAGGTGAAGTGCCCCACGTCGAGGATCTAGTTGAATTGGTGCATAATCGAATGGCTTGCTTCCGCAGGTGGTCGAGATACCGCGCCACGATCCGAATATCACCGGGTTGAAAGCGCGCTACAAAATCGGTGAGACCCTGAAGGCTGAGTGCATTTCGCGGGAGTCGACTCCAGCAGCGAATCTCACATGGTTGGTGAATGGTGAGCCAGCACCTTCAGTGCATATAAGGCACAATCCCATGAAGCGCATCGGTTCCAGCAACCTCTACACGTAAGTCAAACTATCTACTGCCCCAAAATGCCCTCAAAATAGCTCCGAAATGCGCAGACAACGAACGTGGCTAAAATCAGAGAATTGTAACGCATGTCCCAACAAAAAAAAACAATTTCCCATGGTGCATGAACGCCGTCATCGCTTTGATGCCCATCAAGTGCACCATACATTCGATTCCGAACCGATTGAATCCCCTTTCCATGTTTGGGATTAAATATCGGCCGAGTTTGGGGCACAAACGGGTCGTGCGTTGGTTATGCCCGGCTTTTTGTTTGATCGTTGTTGTTGATGAAACGCGTCGACGGCGACGTAGGCGCGATGATAGCGGGCAGCGAGTCCCGGAGTGATACGTGGGTGGCGGCGTCACGGGAAATACATTTTTATTCAAATGGATGGATTGCCGTGCGTTTGTTCGTTGGGGGCCGGTTTCGTGTCAATGGCGCGGTGCGGTCAAGCCTTGCAATGGCAACCAGCTCGGACACGGAAGTGCGGCCGTGATTTTTTTGCGCCCTGCCCGCTCCAGATATCCCGAATTCGATTAACTCGGCACAGCCGGCCGACTGGCCCGATTGGGGAGAAATAAATGCACCATTGGCCACACGGCCATGGATACGATCGAGCCACATGGTTGATGAAGCTAGTGCAATTATGCTAGATCCAGTATTACATCAGCATGGTTCACTGGAAGCCAGAACACCGAGGAAAATACTGTGGAGACGTACCATGAAGCTCTAAAAGAATATGAGAACACATCAGTGGGTTGTATACAAAGAGACACATCTAGTACTAGATTATAGCGTGGAATTGTTACACCAAGCCTGAAGCTGAGAGGAGAATTTGTTGTCACTGAAGGAAGGACAATTGTAAGCACATTACATATCGAGATTTCAAATCGCATTCGAATCCATCCAAACAAACTCAATTATGTACATTGCCCATCACGAATGGTACTTGCAAGGGTATTCAAACAAAAGTTTTCACTGATAGTGATGCATAACGATAACATGTTTAGGGTATACGACAAAGCAACGCAGAAGAAAGGCCAGAAGCAACGAACAGGACGAGTAATCAAAGAAAATCATGCATGGAGTAATCAGCAGTAATTGCATGCTCATTGTTTGGACAAATCAAGAAATTACCAGAGGTAAAGCAGTGGAAACGACTGCTTGAAGAAAGAAGCTCATGGGTAAGTTGCATCAGCCACTAATTGGTAGGTAACCATTTAAAGAAAACTTGGAGTGGATAACTTTTGTTTGAAGAACTCGTACCATTCGTAGATACTTTCAATATTCTCGCCGTGCAGAATTGTTCCCAAAACTGACTCCATAACGAGATCCCTAACGAGCAATCAATTGCTATGTATGCATCGATAAAACTCCACGTTTTTAAATGGTTATCTAAAAAACAAATCGTTTATTGCAGCCATTCGTACACGAAGCGACAATACCAATGGTACTTGCATATAGCGCACCCTACGCAATACGTCCCCAGTGTAGATATGAAATGTCGCCACAGGATATTTTCCAACAAAAAACCAAATATACTAATTGGAGAACATGAGATGCAATTGGAGGCATAAATACTCCACTAATGCTGGCTGCAGTCGTCCAATTTGCCGGCCTTATTGGAATTTACAGTGCAGAAAAACGATGCGACAATACCTATGGTACCTCAAATAGCTGCCCGTGATATTCGCAACAATCTAGCGTTCTGCGCCGAAACGAACACGCCGAAATGCAATAAAACCACGCGAATACACGATAGGACACACAATACATCTCCACAAAGCGTAATGAATGCAAAAGTAGAAAACGACTCACCGGCACGAAGCTCGCAAACGGGACGCGTACCCAACCAAAATCCGGACTCGAAGTCGAAATACTGCACATATCCGACGGATGATACCTTCAATGCTCGAAATTGGTGCAAATCGGCATCGCAACGACGACCACCGGGCTTGAAATTGAAACGACAACTGCAAATATGCCTCAATCGTATGGGCCGGCCAAATCGCGTCACTTGATATTCGCGTCTGCGGTCAAAAAATTCGCTCCGCACCGCGTTTCTCGCCTTATTCAACACCTGAACACTTGCACTTCACGATGACCCACTTCCCAATAGCGAATTCGCGTTATCTACCTGCATGCAAACCGAAAAAATCCCGGAGGTCCCGAGATGACGCGTTGATTTGCGGCCGACCTGCACCAAAGTGACGCCAACGGAAACTGCTGCATCATGGCCGATAATCTTTTGTTTCCAACGCCCATCACTATAGGCAACCGAACATACATACCGAGCGCTGATGCTCGAAGCAGATTTAACCTCACAAAAAAATCGAATTACCAGTGTTAAAAATTATTTAAAACAGCGATATATCCGGATAACGTGTTTGAACTCCTGGTGGAATAAGCGCCGAGACTAAGCGGCTTTCGATCCGACTTATCAGCGAGCCGGGTACGCGAGCGTATATTTCGAGAAGTAAGCATTTCAGCTCGTTTGTGTTGCAGTCCGGCGCGCTGTATCCTGTATTCATTCGCATTCACGTGTTTTAGCAAAGTCAGTCGGAGCCCTGGGTGCACAATTCCATGAAGTCGCGCCGGCACGAGGAGAGAATGTTGTGCATTCGCTCGCATGGTGCTTCGGGGTCGAGACGACGCTGGCAAGCGGAAAGTATTCTGTTGCGTTTTGGCTCCCCCGAAGCCTGGAGCAAGATGAGAAGGCGCCCGCGACGTCGATACGCGTATGCTGCTTGTTGCCAGGGCGAGCAACGGGGCCCCGCGAACAATAGACAGCTGGAGGATGACATTGAAGTGGCGCGACCGGAGCCGGGGCCAGACAGAGCGAGAGATCCTTAAATACTTTAGTGCGCTCGCATCGCACCGAACTCGCAACTCCTAATCGGCTTAAACTGTGCGAGCACGCTCAAAACTAAACAAGTTTTAATTGCGGGGAAAAAGACGGAGGCGCGCGCGAGCCCCGTGCCCCGAACGGCACGAACAATGCCTGGAATTCGCTACATTTATTATGTTGACCGCGGCATAATTAAAATTTACTCGCTTCATTATTGAGGCGTCTGGACGTGGACAACGGTGCCAGAGAAACGAATGGGAGGACTCCCAAGTTTCCAATTGAAGGGCTTCACTTCAACGAATGCAATTTGTAGGTTGCGCAGTTTTTCATTTAGTTCTATGTTTGGTTTCGCCTTTTTTGTACTTCTGATGAATGGATGGAATGTAATACTTTGTGTACAACGTTTCAGGGCGCATTCACGGCTGCGGTTACAGATCAGCAAGGAGCTGTTCGCCCATGGAAGTCTGAAGATTCGTTGCGTGGCGACGATGCTGGACGTTTACTATCGCAGTTCAGAAAAGAGCGTGGACCTGGAGAAACCTCGCCTGCGGCCGACACCGAGGAGTCTCAGCAGTCCGGCACCGTCCTCCGACTGGGACTTCACGCTACCTGAACGAATACCCCAAAGCACATGTAAGTTCCGAATTCCCGTGCGAGTCACGGTGGACAACACGATGTATATATAGCCTCAGTTGATGGATTGCTTGTTTGTTTTGAATTTCGGTGATTTCAATCGCACGTTTTGTAGGTTCTGCAGCCGGAAATTATTGATGTTGGCTCGTTACGTAAATACCAGCTCGATTTGTCAGCTGGTTGCTATGCCCGTGAAGTCTGCGAGGAATATCGGCGATTTGTCTCATTTTTTCAAATGAATTGCCCCCCATTCGTCTCCGACGAGTACTTTCGGTGAAGGGGCATCCGTCTCGAACCATCTAACACAGGGGTTTTCAACCCTATGCCCGCGGGCGCCATGGCGCCCGTTGACCGATTTATGTGTGCCCGCCATCCTTCGGTAGCCATGGAATTTTTGAAGAAATATCACTGCAAAAAATTATATGTATCGGTTTTTAATGCAATAGAAAGCCTGCGGCGTTTTTTTTTTTAATTGAATACGACCACAGTGGCGCCCGCCGTCCCACCACTATTTTGAATATGCGCTCTCAGGTATGAAAAGGTTGGGAACCCCTGATCTAACACAACGGCCAAAGCGCAGGACTAGGATTCGAAGAGCAATATATGAAACGCACTGGGTTACGCGAAGCCCTTTCATCTTCGAAGCGACTTGACAAAGACAAGTGCGCAATACACAAGCCGAATGCAGCACGACGACGACGTCGACCCAAGACGAAACCGGCTCGTCGAACAAATGCGGCGCGCGGATTGGGTCGTAAAACATCCGCGCGGGCGGCGTGGAATCAACGGGCGGAAGTCCGTATTTCAGCGGTGCCTCCACGGCGAGGACGTCACGCGCGCAATTCCCCGGCCGGCATCATCGCGCCACGGCGAAGACATAAAAAACGAATGTCGGCAATTTATAATAAATATTATTATCGGGCGCTGTTGCGTCGCGCGCGCGGCCGCCTCGTTTGCCAGCTTGTCGTCGGCGGTGGCATAATACGCCAACGGCATAATTCAATAGTTTGTGATTTATTGATCGCGGCCATCGAGCGCGCACGTGAAATATTTACGATGCCGTCGGTTATGGATGCGCGCGTGCGGCGATCCGAATTTATCAATGGGCCCAGATAGCAACAAAGAGCGGCGCGAACGCGTTTGATAAATGTGCTACGAAATGATGCATTAACCTGCTACAATGCGGTGGGACGCATAAGCGCTCGATGAATTGCACTGCCAGAAAAATGACACGATGACATCGAAGCGAATTAGCCGGCCGAGCTAAGTCCGACAATAATGCTTAATTACATCCCGACGCAGATTATGTATGACTGCTGTGTATGGGGAGGCTGAATAACAATGCACATCATGGCCCATTCGATCTGTATCATGTATCCGAGCAGCGCAAGTTGCAAACGAACGGCGAACAATAAAAGTGACATTAGGGCACAGCACGGTTGACGTCGCTAATTGTGCGCATTATTGTTTGTCTCCACAAAAGAGGCCGGCTGGGCGCCCGCCATCAAGGCGAATCTAATTCGCCAAAAGTCGTCCTCATCGTGCCTAATAATTATGTATAATCAAGTTAATTAACGCTATATGAGTAGCGCGGGATGGGATGAGAGCGTCGCGGACGAAGGGGCACGCATTGCAGGCGCGCAAATTGCGAAAATTTCTAATAAATAGTTAGTTAGTTCGTAATTAAGGAGTTGATTCGGCCTGGCATGTGTCGCGTTTATTTCATCGTTTTCCCGCTTCCAGTATTCGTAGCCGGAATATATCCACGTCTCCTCGGCTGACACGCGCGCATGTGGTGAACGAGGAAGCGCTCCAGGTCAAATTGTCCTTGTTCTGCGACTGGTTTGTGTTTTTAAGCGAGCGTTGCATTGTCGGGCATAGTTTAAAATTCAATTCGTTGGCTTTTTCATTTGTATTTCGGTGAATTGCGAGCCTCGTGCATATTCAATTAGATGAATTATTGTTTTATGAATGAACTTCTTGTTGAACAAAATGAATCGCTATTGTACGCAATCGAGAAATACCAAATGACCAAAATTGTCATTCAACATTGTAACGTTTCATTTTTGTTGCAGTTGTATTCTCAGCGACCACATCGGGAGGCGTTCATGCATTCCCACGTCTCCGAATCATCGAGCAACTCCTCGTGCTGGTGCACATCGTCATCGTGCTGCTGGTGCAGCGGTGAAGTGCTTTCCCCAAGGCTTTCTTCAAGGGCGGCCGATGGAGCGCGCGCTCGCCCACGAACGAGAGGGACACTTCCATTGATTTTTGTGATAACTGATAAAGTATATATTATGAGAATTCAAATATGTAAATGTAAAGAGAAGAGAAATCAGCGTAACTATTATCGAGAAATTTATGAGAATCAAGGACGGCTATCTACATGTCCGAATATGCATCTAATTCTCGCCTTACGACTATAGATCAATTGGCCCCCTATTAACTCTCTTCATTTGGGGTTGTTTGTGCAACTCATGCGAGAATTAGCGTCGTGTCTATTGCGAATTATTTTGACACTGTATGTGCTTGAAAGTCTGAGAGAAAAATCAATGTTCCAGCTAATTTAATACAGCCAACAAAACGAAATGTTTAGCCCCCGCACATACTTTCCTTTCTGCCATTAATGGCGAATGATCTAACGGGATTCGATATTCGACAACAAATTAATATTTTAATTACTTGTTACACCTACTAAAGGAATGCTAACGAATGACTTGTAAGATATATTGATAATTATTTGAGGCAGTTTGGACGGAGAGAACATGTGAGACGATACGATTGTGGGGATGTTTATTAAATTATTTTCTGAATGTATTACTTCGCGCTCATTGAATTCCACCCCCTTCAAAAGCATTTTCCCCAATCCCTATCTGTCTGTTAATTTTGCGGAAACTAACGTTTAGATAATGCGCTTGGCTTGGCGTGCAGAGAGTGCATTGTTGCGCAAAGTCGGCAAGAAGCGTTCGTACGGATTACTTTTTTGCGTCGTAGAATTCTCCAAGTGCACACACACCACGACGACGACGACGTCGGCGTCGCCGTTCAGGACGGCGTTGGCTACGGCATTCTTTTCTTTTTCGCCCGATTGTGTTGCTCGGTAATGCACCGAATATACGTTTTGCATTTCATTGCCACAATTGCATTATTCCTTCGGACTTTATTTGCGCGCGGCAATCGTTAGTTGGCGCGGGTGCTCGACGCGGCGCTTTTTTTTCGTGTCGGCGTCTTCGCCGAATCGTTTGGCAGCGTTCCAGCGCGGGCGAACTTTGTTACTTTCGAGCGAGTTTTTCGACGGACGCATAATGGAGCACTTTTCACTTAGCTGCGCGGGCCCCCGCCGTAGATGGCCATGCGGGTAGTTAGCCAAACGATGGGCGGCGATTCACGAAGCGGAAGTGCACCCCGACGACGGCGTGCACGCAAAGGAATTCTCTTGAGCGCGAGCGCTCTCTGAATGGCGCACGTCGTCTCGGGGTTTATTATTTCGATTCGCCCCAGCTTGATGCATGAAAGTCCTGCGATGCGGCTGATATTTGGTACGTGCCGACAGGACGACGTCTACTTCGACGCGACTTGCGATCCGCGCTTAATTACTTTCGAACTTCATTGGAGACGACGTTGCGTACGTGCGCGGCGGTCGCGATTTTGCCCCATGGCGAATAAACAAATCCATATTTCATTCAGCGCAGGCGGGGACACGTCGAATTGAAGGAAATTGCAGTAACCAAGTGTATAAACCATAATGGATACACATGGGCACCGGCGCGCCGGAAGTGCCCCGAACTGTATAACGTATGCCGGTGTGCTGCGGCGGAACGCTATATCGGACACTTCAAGCCCCATTAATATTTATTTGTGGCTGCCGGCATGCCCGTAGTTGCACCCGCCGGAGGGCGGCGGCGTGGGCGCAGCGACAATGTGTGGCATTTTGGGCCGTGCGGGCCGGGTTCGTCGGATGCGTGTTCCAGCGGGGAGCGGCGGGCATCTTTAATTGTTATCCAAGCATGGCGGGCCAAGCGGGTGCAATTCGTGCAATTACCAATTGTCCCGGATTACATGGAATGTTTTAATTAATCTGCATCCAGTATAACATCCATTACGTCACGGCGGGGCGTCCGCTTTATATTCGCGCGAATTGATGTGCATGCACAATTTGCAGGTGGTCGCCGCTGGATGGTCGCGCGGGATGCGCATTGTAATATTCTATAAATGCTCGACGCCATCGTCGCCCATGAGGGGGCCAAGATTCGGCGCGCGCGCTAACCCGCTCGTTTACGAGCCGGAATATTTTGGCGAAAGGTGCAACTGATAACTGTAACTCGTCGGGAGTTTAGGAGGGCGCGCTGCTACGTGACTGCAGGTGCCCGAGGTGCCTTTACGGCCGCGCTGAGAAAGCGTCATCCGCATCGCATCGATAAAGGACGCCCGCTCGGCGACGACGCTCCGTCCGCCGTTTGTGCACGCCCGACAACGACCGGCGTTGTTTGGCTGTGTGCGCGCCATAAAAACCGTTCTCGAGTGCCGAGTGAATGACGGCAAGTGAAAACCGTTGGGATGGGGTATTCGTTACATCCGAGTGGATATCGCGCTGGCAACTTGGTAAAATTGTGATTGGACAAGGATATAATGCTTGTTACGAGGCGCAGTACCGGACTTCCATTCGATTTCGCCTGCAGGACGAAGCTTCTGCCGACACCTTCAATTTAACGCCGCTCTTAAACTCCATGAACGCCGGCGATTGGCCGACGTGGACTGGTAAGTAGCAACAACCGCCGATGAATATTTCAGCCAATTTATGGCTGGCGACGCCCTCCCTGGCTGCGGACTGCTGGGTGATTGGGAAATTTGCAAAGCTTCAGCGTTTTTCAAGCACCTGCATGGAATTACTGAGTAGCCGTTCGGCTTCGGTCGAACGCGTCCAAACTGCGCAACTAAAAATAAATATGAAATTTATTAACAAAGCGCCACACGACAGCAGCGTGCAAACTTGCAGCCAGCTCGCTCAGAAGCTCAATTGGATCGGCGCCGATGCCTTAACGCAGAGGATGAACGGCCCTTCCTGGCCGGGCAGGTACGTCGTCGGCGTGATGAGCAAACTCCCGGCCGGAATGCCGGCCAACTCCAGGACGACGAAGCCGGACCGGTAGGGCCCCGACGAAGTTGTCCGGAACGGCGCTGTGATGCTGTCGTCCTCCAAACTTGTGATCGTGATATCGAAGCCGACCTGATATTGTTTCGGGCCTTTCAGCTCGACGAGGATCTTGTTCTCGCTGCCGCCGCTTATCTCCAGCCGGCACTTGGGGTTGTTGTGATAGGTCGCCGGATGGTTGCCGCAGCCGCCTGCGCTCGGACCGCGCCATTCGCCGGAAATCTACCAGATGGGGTGCGATATTAATCGGGGCTGAAATCACGATGGTAATCAACGCACCTCTTTCTTGTACCTGTACGGATCCTCGATTTTGCGCAGCGTGAACGGGCAGGTCGCATACGCTCGCAGCGTGTAGTAGATGGTCGCCGTCTTCTCGTACTGCGATATGACCAGCGTGTACTTCCGGCTGGAGGTCGGCGACAGGATAATCTTGCATAAGTAGTGCGGGCTGTTGATGCGCACTCCATCGATATACGGAGCCGGATCCACTGCAATTCGACATGGTTCATGTTGGAGATATAAAGCGTTAATTGCATCGTTAAAAAATCATAAAAATAATTGATTTAATGCTCCATCCGACGCACACAGCTTGAGTTTAGTGTCATTCTCAGAGCACGAAGTTTGCGAGCATTCTATTAAGAGATGTGGGCACTTACTCGGATAGTAAACGCGCTTGCCATCATTCTTGTACACGAGCACGGTGATATACTCGCGATTTTCCTTGAAATCCTCAATGTCCATTATGTGTCGAGTTAGCAGTATCCAGACGGCGCCAGCCGTTTCGCCGCCGACGTCCAATGCGAATTGCGGATTCGCTCCGATCGTGTACACATCTCGTACCGGCCCCAATCCAGCTTTCCATTCACTGCAAAAAAACGAACAAACAACGTGGAAATGTACAACCAGACGACGTTCAATACGTACGCGTGCAGGCAATACGTATAGGTAAACAATTCGGGATTCCAATTGAGGTAGAATACGTCGAAGAAGGCGCAGATGCTGTCGTAGTCGATCCAGAACACGCCGTTATCGAACTGCGCGGCGCTGTTTGGATCGTAGTTGAGTTCGGCCTGTAGCTCAGCCGTCCAATGTCGCACGTCCAGCTCGGAGTAATTACCACGCCAACGAAGATGCGACCATGGATTCTTCAGCTGCAGAAGACGGACTCCACGATGCGAACGCACGTTGAGCACGGCGTATGCGTGTGTTTCTACCAACCCGGTGCGTTCCGCCTCGGAGTCGGTCATGGAGCCGGTGGCGACGGTGACGAGGACATCCCCCTTCGCGAGACGCGTCTCCAGAAGGCTGAAGAGGCCATCTTTGTTGAAATCCGCGTCCTTCGCTCGAATTGATATGCGTTCTGGAATCCAGCCTGTCAGAGCATGCAAATCAATATTCTGGAACATTAATGCATTTCATTCATGTATCCCAGAAAGAAATTTGTATTTTGACTTACACTATTACTGCCCGGGAAATCATAGCCGCCCATAACTTTCATATAAGCTTTTTCGAGGAGGGAAATCCAAAATTCGCTCTTGTTCGCTGAATACGAGCACAGCAGATGCCCATGTCGGTTGATTGGAAGGTAATCGTCGATTATCACCTTCCTGGTGACGCCGTTCAAATGCAATTTCACCATGTACTTTCCAAACGGATTCAGCAGGGGTTTCTTATCCTTGTTGCGTGGGTAGATGATGGCTGTGATCAGCTTCCGGCCAAATTTTCGTTCGTAGAGAGCACTGACTGCCAATGATGCCACGAAGGAGCAATCCGAAATAACAGTTTGTTTAATACTGTAGAAATCCGGATGTGCCCCCATTAAGATGGTCGGTTCGGGACAAATATCTTGTGGACGGACCTAAATTGCAACAACCTCAATTAATTCTATCAATAAATTACTTATGTTAATTACCCATGAATGGAAATCTCGACGTTGCTTGGGCGACAACGCCAAATATCCATCCTTATCCGTAAATGGTATCGCATACTGGAATTTCTCCTTAAGATCAACGGACATGAACGGCACATATTCGATATGGTTTATCTTTGATGTATGAAACAGGACGCGTTTCTCATCCTCGGTGTAGCCCTCTGTATTACTGACCACCTGCAAATGCGCGCTGGATCCTCGATGCAATCTTGGCGTGGCTTGACTGGTCGACGTGCACGTCTGTTTCGTTGGCGAATTTTCCAAGGATGATGTTGGTGTTGGCGTATGCACAATGCCCTTTAATTCTTCAGCACGTTCAAGTGCCCTAAGCGTTAGCTCTTTGGTCTCACCCTGCATCAGCTCTGAATGCTTGGTGACAAATTCAATGGTGTTTGTATACAGCTCAATTGCAGTGTCCTTGAGGCCAGCTGCATCTGCATCTAAAGCTTGTTGCATGAGAAAGCGAAATTGAAGCAATACCTGCCTACTCTTATCCTGCTGCTTGTTCTCTTCACTTTGTGAATGCTGCTCAAGGAGTGCCTCTGCTCGCAGTTTGTACTCATCAGCTTTCTGCTGGAGCGACTCAACTTTCTCAGCATCACTAACTTGTGCTGCCTTGTACAGCAGGCTAGATGCAATATTGTAGAAGTATGCAGCTGGCTCCTGCCGTCCGTCTGCGTCGAATTGTACGGCCCTCTTTGCAGCCTCGATGGCATCTTCAAGGAATTGTCTTGGGGAACTCATCGTTGGTAATTTAGCGATGATGTCATACGTTAATTACTAATGAGGTATATTCGTAAAGCTTACTATGGTGTTCCATGGTTGTTCGATGTTCACTGAATCAGCGCACTTAACTTATTAACATAATTATTCGCAACACAGAAGAGTAACAATTAAAATAAACATTTTGAGTTTTCCAAGTAGAAATACGGTGGAAGAAACGACAGCTGACTAACAAAACACGCAGTTTGAATTGGTGTCACAGGGGGCGCTACAATTTTTAATTTCACATTCGTACCTTACTATAGGCAACCTACCATGCACACAGGATTGATTTAAAAAGAGGAAATATGCGATAGAAATTATTTGCGCAATTTGCTTTATCAATTGCAGTAAAACTCCAAGCACTTTGTTCATTGTCAGCACAAAACACATTCGAGATATAATAGCCAATAAAAACTAAAATTGCACGCCACGATTCCATACATTCAGTCAGCCCGTTCTAATTCTATTGATATAAATTATTGATTGCAGACCGTATTAATAAACATTATCATACATAAACTGCTTGCATGCAAAGCATCATTACCTAGATTACCTAGGGCCCGCTGAAACGTGTCATTCATTTGAGCGACAATTCGAATACGTCGCGAATGCGCGACTCAGCGGTTTACGTCGTAACCTATAATACGCCAACAAGCAACAACTAGAATATAGTCAAACGAGTGAAACAGTTCGCTAGCGCTCCCAAGTTGCCACGATGGCGACCTCGTCGATGAATCAAAACAATTCAAACATGCCAGCAACAGAAGAGACGAACCAGACACCGCAGATGAACACGGAGCCAATTGTGAATCCTGCCCGAAACGTAAGCAAAACCGTCCCGAAATGTAGCGCCCCATTGCCACCCCCCAAATACTATTCGCCCTCTTTTGTAGCTGCAATTCGGCCAAATTGCAATCGAAGCTAAGGAGATCGTGAACCGCCTCGAGCAAGTCGCCGAGGGTGTCAACCTAAACAATGCTGCCTTCAATCAAACCACAGTGCTTTTGAGCAGGGACAAAAAGAGGGAGGATGAGATCATGCAGACAATACAAACGCTCATTTCTACTGATGAGGATGGCGAGCCGGCCACCCTGCCCGTCCTGGACAACATCGCCAAGCTGGTGATCACCTCACACAGCCTGGCTGCCTACTGTGGCAACCTGGACAAAGTGATCCTGCAGAAGCTGAGCACTCGCTTCACCACAGACACAACCAGATGGCTGAGCAAGATGTTTGGGTAGGTTGATATGCAGCCAAGCCTTATCCTAAGAGTATTTAAGTCATTTCTGTCGCCAAACGCGTTTTGAGCGCCGTCCAAGTCAATCGCACGTTTATTTATAAGTTTCCGTGAATCGGGCGTCATTGCTATGCGTTCGGCATATTCATGTGTGCCAGATATTGTTCATCATGCATGCATAACATTTTTTGAAACTAGCTTGCAAATTATTGAATTATGGCTATAAATATATCAAGGGCGTTCGCTTCTGGCGATTTTTCGGCTTGCAACAGCCTGCATGTTTCGGTTGACGATTTCGTTTGTGTACATTGCGCGCTGATAAGGCTTGTATGGCCGCGCGAAATGAAGCAAACGAAGATAAATGAATGATTAATGAATGTATTGTATGCATCTTGAATTTATCTCGTTTAAGCTTCCTCGACTCGTCCGCTTTCTACCATGAGGATCAGCTCGAGGGATTGGTGCGCATCACACGCATGATTTTGCATTATAAGTATCCGCGATACGTGGAGGACGGCGCCTTGGCTTATACAGCCGCACCACCGACAATCTACAGCAGTGTGGCTAGTCCACTTGGAGTCGTTCAGCATTTATGTCGACAACTGGGATTGCCTTTATCATGCGTACGCCCGGTGCCAGTAAATACGCATTTTGGTAATTATTGATACATGATTTAGTTGCAAATGGTAATAAGTTGAATTTCAGGCTCACCATATACGATGGACTGCGTTGCGCTCCAGAAGATGCTTGCTGAAGACATCGGCAGCGGTCGGACTCCTCTTATTGTCATCGCGGATGCTGGAACGCCGATTACGGGACACCTGGACAATATTCCACGTCTCCAGGAGTTGTGCAAAGCGTCCGGTGTATGGTTGCATTTGAGGGGACACAGTTTGGCCTCCCTGGTGCTTTTGCCTGAGGTGGAGGTACGTAATAGTCATGTAAGAGATAATGCAACAGTTCAAATCGCAAATTGTTTACTTGCCTTAAATTGTAGCAACCATCCATCGCTGACAGTTTCACGTTGCCGTTGTGTAGTTGGCTTGGTTTGCCAGGATTACCAATGATTGTATCCTTTTTCTATTGATTTTGAACACCTAAATTAGTACTAACTTAATTTTTGAATGTCAATCAAGTAGATTTCCTGAATGAAACCGTAGACATTGTACAAATTATGGGAGAAACCAACAGAGGCTCGAAACCGTCAAGTGGGCACGACGAGGGAGAGTACTTTACCCTTAATTGCTGGTCTAACGAACGACCATCAAGGCAGGCGTATAACTTCACTTCCGCTCTGGGTGGCTTTACAAGCACTCGGTCGTGAAGGCGTCCACACCAGGATTCGTGATAATTTCCTTGCCACCGAACGACTCTGGGCTGCAATTGATTGTTATCGCCAAGTCCGCGTTCTGGTATTATCATTTTTAATGTCCTTATCTTGGGGATGATTTTCTTATTGGGTTTTTCCTTGCAGAGTCAAAAACCTGGTGGTGAAAGCGGGACTTATACCGTTTCGGAGCTCATCTCCAAGTCCTGCACGGTGCCCATTCTGTTTGATACTACTGCGTGCAGCGTTGTCTTCCAATTCATCCCCGAGGCGAAGCAGGGTGAGAGTTTGAAGTCGGTACCGCCTTATTACAACAAGCTGAATTCATGGCTGGGTCAGATCCTCCAATTGGATGCCCCCCAGGTACGCAACAACATCACTTCTGTAGACGATTCTTTAACGTATGCATTTCTAGGTTCCAATCGATATTTGTGAACTGGAGAATGTGGGAGTCGTCCTGCGTTTCTGCCCGTTCGACCACACCGTGGGTCAGCAGCCTTCTGCAGCTGACATTGAGTCTTTCGTCCAGTGCCTCGAGCAGCAGTTGATCATCCTGCGTGCTACCATCCAGCACAAGGAGACGTTCATCAAGCTGATTGATGAATCCCCGGTGTTGCGACTCGTGGAGTTACCCGAATGGGCTGGTCTAGGTGGCGTAAGGTACGCACCTGAAGGTTGGGAAGATTTGTTAACGGATCAGGCGAAAGAAGAGTTGAACAGCTTGAATATCGCACTCGTGGAGTCGCTGCGTTCCACGGATTCGGCGTTTTCCCTCGGTGAAGGTGCCGATGGGTTGATGTGCGTACGCTTTGGTATGCTGACACCTCAGTCGGAGGTGGACGAGTTGATCAATCTTGTCATCCGCGTGGGGCAAAACGTCGAGGAGAATTCACGCGTTTTTGATTCGATGAGCGAAATTGTTAAACGAGGTAAGCGCCAGAATTTGAAGTAGTACAAAGTTAATAACTCATTATTTGTGATTGAAAAGGCATCGAGACAGCGACATTGGACCTGCAGAAGGAGAACGAGGAGAAGATGTGGCAGGATGGCATCTTGAGGCAGGTGCCCGTCGTGGGCACGTTTATGAACTGGTTTGCGCCGAAGACGAAGGAGACGGGAGTGCGAGGTAGGAGCCTTAATTTAACACAGGGCGTCGTTGAGTCCACAGAAAACATCTACAAGTACCATATGCAGATACCTGGAGGAAATTTGCAAAGTGGTAATTACTAACATGATTTTTTTTGCTTGAGCATTCACAAACGTGCAATATCTAAGTAGCTTTGGCGCCATGGCTTGTTACCATTGCTATCATTGATTACAAATCGCTGTCTTGTAGGAGTGAAGAGTCCACCAACGCCGCAGATACAAACTCCAGTTGGAGGCAGCCATTCGCGCTCCAGCAGCCATGCATCGCAGGCGAGCCAGGGCAGCGTCGTCAACCAGGTGCAGACGCAGCTGGCGGCGGTGAAGATCATCGACAAGGAGGTCGCGCCCAGCGTGCCGCCTCCCGCTGCCTCGCCCACCGACGACAGCCGACGAAACCACGACCCGAAAGTGAGCGCAAAGTAATCGGCAGACAAATCGCAATAGCAAATAGCAATTAATTTATTATCATAGTAAGCCTTTCTATTCTTATCATTGAAACGTAAGACGTTTATTATTATTATTTACTGTGATAAGTCACTAATCAAGTTTGTAAGTATTATCCTTAGTTGTCGGCGCGGAACGCGCGAGACCAGCAGCGGTTTGTTTCGGTTTTTTCACGGAGAATTGACTATTTACTAAAAATGCAAGCCATGCAGTGCACTGCATGCTCAATTTATCACACAAATTGATACACCAAAGAGTATGAGCGAACGAACGAGCGTGAACGAGAGAACGAGAGCGAGCGAGAGAGCGTGAGTAGACTAATAAGATTTATAAAAGTGCGCCTCGATAATGTATAACAAAGTAATTATACGAATTTACTGATCACACTGTGTAGAACTTATTGATGAGATCAAGTGCGAAGCCGTTCGTCCATCCAAATCCGGCTTGGACGACGTATTCGCCGCCTCCTCCGTATTTTCCAGGTACCACAGCATCGTATTTTTCGTACATGCCTCCAGATTCAGCCAAACCGATCATATTTGCGTTAATCCAACGCTTTGAGAGCTGTTCAGCCATCAACCGTGAGCGTTTGCTACCTGCAGCTCGATGCAGACTGCTGATGATGATGTCTTGTAATGGTGCCCATGCATTGGGGTAATCCCATTGCTCCCCCGTTTGATGAAGCGAACTAGGAGTCCCACCCAGAAAGTCAAAGACTCCTGTATTTGACAAATAGTCGTAGATTTGTTCATGAGTGGAAGAATCGTGCTCTACGTTCATCCAAAGTGGAGTCAAATTAGACACGTAGAAAGCGACGCGGTGGACATTCCGTTTGAGGTCCAGGTCGTACCAGGTGCCATCTGTGGCGTTCCAGAAGACGTCATGAATGGCGGTTTTCAGCTGGAGATGTTGTTCGTGCCAGTAACTATACGCAGTTTGATTACCTAGAATGCTGTGGAAATGGGACAAATCACGGAAGGCTCCAGACAAATAAGCGTTCAAATCGACAGGAAGAGTCCACCTGGTGCTGATGTGCCCCAGGTCGCCGTCATCGCCGTTGGCAAACCACCTGGAGGAGAAGTCCCAGCCGCTTTCCGCGCCGCTTTTCAAATCTTCATAGACGCGTTGGCGATTGTTGCTGGTGAAACGCATCGCCAAATTGTAATCTTCCTTGTAGGACTCAGCCCTAGGTCCCGTACTCCTCGCCAGGTAACGCCCCATCTTATATTTCCCGTTTACCTCGATCATTTGACCTTGCCAATGTAAAATTTCTCGTTCCAGAAACGCAATATTTTTGCGCAACCAGTCGATGTCGCCCGTCCGTTGGAAATACGCCATGGACATCGCCGTGAACAAGGGCGGCTGGGAACGACGCATGTAGTAGATGCGTCCCCCATTCGGGATGAACCCGAAGGTCTTCACCAGGTGGACGAAATTATCGAGCAGACCACGCACCGTGTGCGTCATATCGCAAACGAGGAGTCCTTTAATGATCCAGTACGTGTCCCAATAGTAAGACTCGCGGAATCTTCCTCCAGGAATGATGATACCCTGGGGCAACGGGATCAAGGAATGCCGCTCAGGGTGGTCGTGCACCCTTCGGCTCAACTTCTTGCTGAGTTTCGGCCACATGCTTACAATATGTTGCGCGAAAGTGCGCACCTCCAGGTCCGCTACGTCCTGCAGAAACACCGGAAGCGCATTGTAATCCTGCGGCGTCCAATCCTCGAGTTCGCTGCGATTCGAAAAGTTCTCATCAACAAACGCCGCAACCTAAATAAAAGCATACGTTATCGACTCGGTATGCACCGCAAATTGAACTCACTTGGCCCTTGGTCAATGTCTCGTTGTTGTCTCGCAGCAATCGCTCGAACGCGCTCAGAATTTCGTCGGCGTCGTGTCGCATTGTCATATCCACGAAAGTTTTCGAATCGACAAACACTCCGGATAATTGCACCACGTGGAGGAGTTTTCCGTGGCAGTAGATTGGACTGTCGCATGTTGGTGGCAAAGATGCACGCGCGAAAACTAAGAAAACAAAAATAAGAACAGAAACGCAATTAAGTAATGAATATGTCATGATGTGATTCGTATTGGAGTCGATCGCGAACTGAGCGCGCCAACTGTTGCGTTAAATGCGTGTGCTTTTAAGGCTGCAATTAAAAATATCGCTTTGATTGATATTATCAGGCACGCGCATTTTACGGCCGTCATTATCAATTTACAATTATACCAAATAAGCGTTCTCGATATCTCCGAAACAAACAAATAGAAACAATTTACAATCATGTGTGTACGCGCAAGTATAAATAAATTAGAATATAAAACAATTAGAAAATAATCAAATACATGTTGTTTGTAATTTGCGCGCAAAATCAGGCAACCAAATAAACTGCGCGCATCTTGCAAGTAATTCAAACAATCATGTTCACAAAACTTTCACATTAAATTGCTTAATGAATGCTTCATTAGCGCACTATTGTAACATAGGCTGTACGTTTCCGTTTTGTTGGTATACATCTACTTTCAAATCGGTTAAATATAGTTTCGAATACGCAGTGCAACCAAGAACTGTAATTACAATACGGGGTTGAATATAAACGTTAATTAATTATTGTTATCGTTATCAATGAGTCGCACTGAATGAACGGCATACAGTAACAGACACGGCGTGTTTGTATTATGTGCAGAAGTAATTTTATTTTATTTATTATATTCAGTATTTTATCATCCAAAACAAATCATTCATCAATATGTACGTTATCATCAGCATCATCAATATCATCATCATCATCATTGTTTGTTAATGTATCATATTTGTTACCATCGTTTTTGTTTTTGTGTTTTTCGTGTTTGTTTTTCATTTTACCATCATTATGATCATATAATATTATGTATTATGTATGTTTAAGGCTTGGTCTTATAGAGTATATATTTATATTTTATTTTTATATTATATGTAGTAGTAACACCTGATGTTCTTGTTAGAGAGGAGGCGGTTGGGAGGCCGCGAGCGGCCGCAATATCGGGCGCAGCATCGTTGATGTGTGCGCGCCACGTGGGGGCGATCTGGTGGCATGCCGCCCCCGAAAAATGGGGGCCCGCGGCGGCTGCCCGGCCGCCGGTTGTAAATTTCGCCGCTCCCGTATCATTCGCATTCGTTTCTCTGTTCATTTACGTTCGGTTTTACCCTATGCATATGAGTGATGATATTTAAACTTCTATGTTCAGTCCGAAAACGTAATCATAATAATAATTACAATTAGTTTGTTTAATCATAATGAATTATAATAAGATAACCATTTACAATTACAAATCAATGTTTGCGCCATAGTGATAGCGTTTGTGTTTGCTTGTTTTTTGTTTTTGGTTTCATTTCCCATTTGTTTTGTCGATATCTCAATAGTTTCCTTCATCATTTTTATGTATACGTCTTAATAACAAACGTCATCATTGTTCTTCATTTATTCATATATTAATATATTTATAATCGTTATATAATCGTAATCATAAATCTCCTTTGGTTTAGCAATTTTTTTGTTTTGTTTGTTCATCGCGCATCGAAAATGGTTCCGTTCTCTCTGCCGCCGTTCGATAATCACAAAAAAACAAATTCGCTGTGTTCATCTCGCACAAATAATCAATCAATCATAATACATCATAATCGTAATGAATAAATAACAGTATCAACGAAAGTTCGCATTTGTTTCTGCGCTTGTTTGCTTGCTTGCTTGTTTACGATAGTTGTTTGCATTGCTCTGACATTAGTTTCGCATAATTTACAAGAATTTCTTAGATTAATAACGGTCAAATATTGAAAAGTGTTCGGTGTGATTGTTGTTCGTGTTTGGGTGGCAGGAGGAGCATTGGGGGGCGGGCGAGGGGCAATGAATCGAAAGAATCCGAGGGAGGCAGCTGAGCAGTAAGTAGTTTGGGGGGGCTGGGGGCGTTGGGGGCTGAATTGGGGGGCATGTGTACGTGGGTATCATAACATCATTATTTATGGTAAATCAATTATCGTATCTCTTATTAGCAATTAACTTCCGGTCGCCGCAAAGTCGCCGCAAAATTCTCATCATTCCGGTTGCACATTTTTCGCGTCGGTCACTATGTCCTACAATTACTTGCCACGTTCGGTAATTGCAGTGATTTAATAATAATTAATAATAATTAATTAACGTTTAATTAAGTTTAAGTAATAATTAATATGTGTATAATAATTAAATACAGATATCGTCTTGTTTATCACATTGTTTTATAATAACAGTTTGGTTTTTTTTTGTAATTTTGTTGCTTTTTGGTTTTTGCTTGTCACTGCGTGGATGGTCGTTTTCCGGCCGCTCTTTGCGCTGGGGAAAAGACAGATTTGACTTCGCCAAAAGAAAGTAGAATGAATTTTTCAGTGCCGCTGTTTCAGACCGGCAGCGTTTTAACATTTATAAGTTCACATAAAGGTCGTTTACAACTCGTACACGCACACAATTGTTTGTTTCTCCATTTCCCTCAATTTGTTATCGTAATTTACTGGTTTTGGGTTTTGCTTAGTTAAATTAATTAATAATTATTATGTATATAAATGCTTATTAGTATTATTATGTCATAATTAGTACGTCGATTAAGTGAATAATTGCAAAAATTTTTGTCGCCATCGTTTGGTAAATGTTTCGGTATGGCGGTGCGCAGCGAGCGCAACGCAACGCAACGCGGCGCGCCCGGCCGCCGCCGCCGTCGCCGTCGGGACGTGGCGGCGGCGCAAATCAAGTCGTCGTCGTTGCCGCTGCAGCTGCTGCTGCTGGTGGTGGTGGTGCGGGGGCGGTGCGCGCCCGACGCCGCTGGGGGTGACGGCGGCGGCGGAGGCGCGCACGCCGACCGCGCCGACGAGGACGACCGGCAGCCGACTGGCCGTGTGTCATACCACGGGCTCCTCGCGCATGAAGTTGATGTTCTGCGACGCGCAGAAGTCGGCCGTCAGCGGCAGGCAGTTGAAGTACGAGCACAGCTTGCAGTCGTAGACGGGGAACACGTAAAAGACGAGGACGAGGCAGATGAAGAGGAAGAACGCCGACAGCAGGCACACCCAGATGAGCAGCACCTTCTTGTGCCGGTCGTACGTGCCGAACGAGACGAACGGCATCAGCGCGTAGGAGAGCAGGAAGCCGAAGACGAAGCCGAAGAGGTGCGCGTAGTTGTCCACCCACGGCAGGATGCCGAGCGCGAACAGGCCGAGCGTGATCGTGAGCAGCTTGCAGAGCGCCTGATTCGGGTGGCGCAGCATCGGCCACGCGTTCAGCACCTCGACGATGAGGCAGGCGAGCAGGCCGAACTGCGACCCCGACGGGCCCACCTGCAAGCAAACACACGCGGCATATAATCATCGTTCCTGAAACGAAATCATTCGATGGACAAGTCGACTCTTACGTCCGCCCTGAATGGCACGAAGATTGCGCTCGCCAAGTTTCCGGCGACGCCGCTGCCGATGTAGATGATGCCGATGCGCAGGCTGCCGGTGAGCTTCTCGAGGTCGCGCATCAAGAAGTACTGGATCAAGAAGGTGATCACCAGCTGGAGGACGCCGGCGTGCAGAAATAACGAGGTCCACAGCCGATAGAACTGGTCGGGTATTTCGAAGAAGTAGAACGGAATCATACCGCACACGTCGTTCAAACAAGAAACCTGAAACGACGCTCATACGTTAGCAAAGCGATGATTGGCATGGCGAGGAGTGCTCGATGCGTACTTGAGAACACAAATTGGCTTCCTCGTGAAACTTTCCACGCACGAAATCGCAATATTCGCGCGTCGTTATCCTACACTGGCCGTGAATGCCGATGCAGCACGGATGCCCTATCACTTCGCACACCATATGCTCAGCTAGACGATCACGTGGACCGCGCTTCTGGATCGACGACTGCGTGTTGGTTTTCCTGCAGATCGGCCACTTTGTTATGTCATCAGGCCATTCATATGGATGAACACTTGCTGGCGCATCACAAAATCTAAAAACAGGACAATTACTCGGAGAACTTGCTGATGAACAAAACGTACTTTGGATCTAAGCCACATACGGAACCTGAAATACGACCACCAGGTCCTGATTCACCCGCTGACCACTTCTTCCACGTTGAAATCGTTTTCTAAACATGGAAAAATCATTAGTAACGCTTCCCTAATAGGTATCAACAATGCAAGGACGTACCGATGGTCTTAATCCACGTATCTGCATAAATGCAGCACAAATAGATAAATATAAAGTTAGAGAAAGTTTCGATTTTGAAGAAGTGGAAACATTGCGTGAAGTACTTACAGAACAATCTGCCTGAGATGATTGAACACATCCTGAGTCATCATTCCGTATGCAGCACGCCGTCTCCCGTTCCTTGGCGCGCGTCTTCTCAATCTGCTGCATGATCTTGTTATCGACGCGCATGCACGGCGAAAATTTAGCCCCGAGATGGATGAGATCGGCAGCGCGTGGGCCAAACCAGAAATTCGCCGGCTCCCTGTAATCGACCTGCTGCAGCGAAAGCGAGGTGACGAGCACCTGACCAGATCGCGCCTGCATGTCCAGCCCAAACGGGCCGATACCGTAGCAGATGATGGAGATGATCATGACGAGCACCTGCACGGTGGTCACCCAGTACGTGAACATCGGCCGGTAGTCCTCCATGTCGTCCAGCTGGCGGCGCACTTTCGCGTCGTGCGTGACGGCGCGTCGCATCGACCTGCCGAATAATTTGCCCACCCAGCCCATGCCGTACTGACGGCGGTCGGAGTTGTCCAACGCGCGGTCCAGCTCAGCCGCGCAGATACGCGTGCCGCCCACCGACGGACGAGCGTGTTCACCACGTGCTGAAGTGTGGTGTGGGTCGCGTCGCCAGCCGACGTGGACGCCTCGGAAGGGTGGATGGCGTAGTGGCACCTCCTCGGCGCCGCGGTCGATCGCGTCGGGGCTGGCAGCTGGTGTAGCGCCGCTGTGCGGCCGCCCGAAGAAGAGGCCCTCGTCAGCGTTGAGCCGACCTGGTGGTACATCCGGCGGGTAACTGCGCGACGTCTGCGTGGGTCGCTCGCGTTGATTATGCCTGGTCAAGGTCTGCAACGACGAGGGGCGGTTACATGGGGATTACCTGGGGACCTGGAGGAACTTACAGTAACTACGTAGGAAAGTCCGTCCCAAGTCATTCGCGCCACTGAGTCTTTTCCGCGCGAATCCTCCTCGATGTTAGCAGCTGCGCCATTCGCGCCCGTCGTGTCCGTGACGTCGCTAGGTCCTGGGAGGACGTCGGGGCGGACGTCCATCTGCACCTGACCCATGGATGCGGGTACATTTCGACTGGCGCTTTCGGATACTCCACGCCAACGTCGACGCAGCCTTTCGGGTAGTTCGTAATCATCTTTCAATGCGCTATACGTTCTGAAATTACCACCGAGAAGTAAAAACATGAAATAATCATGAAAGTAGTGGCATGGTACGCACCTGGTGGCCATCCTCTTACGCCGCTCGAGCCAGCGGCGCTCCTGCGTGCTCATGTTATCCTCGCAGACGCCGAAGAACGTCGCCGTCTCGCGCTTGATGTAGTTCTTGATCACCTCCTTCCTGGACTGCGAGCGCATCAGCGCGGGGCGGTCGCGCACATGGCGCTCGCTCTGCGAATAGTTCAGCTGGCGCTGGACGCCGTCGCCGTGGTGGTGCACCTGCTGCTGCTGGTGGTGGTGCGTCTGATGGTGCGAGGAGGCCGGCAGCGAGAGAGCGCGGTGCACGGGCGACGCTTTCGGCGACATGGAGCGCGCTCCAGCGACTCCACCACCTCCTCCACCGCCGCCTCCTCCGCCGGCTGCCATTGGCGAGGCAGTGTCGTCGATTTGCTCCTGGAGCTGCTCATTGGAGTTGTGCGTCGTGCCGGCCGGAGACGGCGTCTGGAGCTTCCCGGATGACGGATGGCTGCCGGAAGAGACCTGAGAGCTTTGGCTCAATGATGATGGCTGGTGCTGAGATGTTGTCGGCACGCGCCTGGAAAATCAAAGAGATACGAATTATCAATAAAGGCGGTTATGACGACAGCGGCTGCAGCGGGAAATTGGGGCAAGCTGCAGGTCGACTTGTTTTGTATTTTTATTTCTGGGTAATTTGCATACGCGGGTTTATGCTGGACGCTGATCGTTTATCGCAGGTCTTATTACCAAGCAGGCGTATTCCGAGGGCAATAACAAGGTTAACGTGGCTTATAACAAGGAAGTGATAACAATTATTGATTAAAAACGCACGTTTCAAATACCAACCCCGCTGAGAAACTAATTCAACGAGAATTTTGCGTTGAAGAATATACTTGAAGAAAACTTTTGTACCAATTTGTCCTCACAAACTTTTAACAAAAAATAAGATACATTCTCTCATCCTATGCTATGCTGTAATTAATTAGTCTTGATAACTGCAATTTGAAGATTCCTGGAATGAATTTGATTGAATTAAGTAGTACCCTCAAAAAATCATGTCCAATCACCTAGAATTCGATGGAAGACCATTTGAATCTGTAGGTCACTGAAAATGGTAACCAGTGCGTTTCATAATTCATGCGATTGCCTTCCAGATGACCGAAAAAGCCGGCGCTGCTGCCGCCTCCCCGTCCTCCAGCGAAAACAAACGTCGAAATTTATGCGGCCCCTCGGATGCAGACCGTACGTCACGAGCGCACATGCGGGGGCGGCTGGCTTGTAGGTCATTATATTATTGATCGGCGGCGCGCACTCGTGCCACATACAGAGCAGGAGGAACAGGAGCAGCAGGAGCAGCGGCAGCGGCGACAACGCCGAGCGGCCTTCCTTCGCGGCCGCCCCCTCAGCGCGGCAGGCGGTTGGGGGACTGTGCTGCCACACTAGCCCGATTCTAATTAACCGCACGTGCGAAACTAGTGAAATCGCGCGCTCGAACGACCTGAGGAAATCCGATCCGATATGGGGAGCGCGCTCAACGAGCGCCGATTGCGCCAGGATAATGCCGGCGGGAGCGTTCAATGCCGCCCCCCACGTGGCTTTGTTTTTATGCGCCATTGCGACGGGCGAAGACGGGCGCTGTTGGGATGCAGCCGCAGCCGCCGATGATGATGGTGACGCGGCGGAGGCGGCGGCGGCAGCAGAGGACGACGCTTGCAGTATGCAAAACGGATTAGTCGCGCGCAATTAACTGCATTTGCGTGCACGCGCTCGGAGGCGGGCGGCGGAAAGTTGCGCGCGAAGTACCTCGGCCTGGCCGGAAATGAATTGATGCTTCCTCATCGTCCCGAGCAACTATCATCATCGGCGGTTTTGCGCATCATTATGCATCATTATTATTCGCATTTACAGACTTTTTCGTTGCAGTTTCAACGACAGCGATTCTTTTTACTTTCCTAATGTCGCTATCCAATGTTAAGTACTCCTCCAAGTTTTATTGATATCTTATCGCAGATACCAAGGTTCGGTCAGGATAAAACCGAATGTATCCTCAAAGTTTGATACAACATTCCAATCGAATCGAGTAAGTCTACTAAGGAAGCTAAGTCCGGAAAATTTGTTTATCAATGAGGCTCCTTATAGGAGAGATAAACAGGAATCTCCCACTTTTCTGGAACTGACTAGCAGATATCGGGAAAGTCGTGAAATTTGTTACGCTGAAGCGAAGAAGTTCAAAAGAAGATTAGGAGATTTGCTGCAGTCTACTGTGAGTAATCATTGAAGAACTACGAAAATCCAGACAGCAAACTAGCTTCCGTGATAAGAAGAGAAATTAGGTCGGACGTCGAAACACCTCATAGAGACCAAGAAGAACTCGAAGCGCATGTGCAAATCTCCAGTATTATGGCGCAAACAAAGGACCACAACAGGAAGAATGCAAGGACATTTGTCCTGAGATTCAAATTGCTGCGAATGTAGATGGCGCTAATTTTATCCTTTGAACTCAAAGTTCACTTCGAAATAATGGAAATCTAATAGTGTTTCACGCAAGTTTTCCAAGCTCCAACGTAGCTAACAAAGTAAATACGGCAACATTCTTCGTCCTGCCATCTCCAGAAACTTTATGACTCACTGGAGCGCACTGTTTGCTCATGTATAGATGATAAGATGAGTGTCAACGAACCAGAATTTCGTGAATGATATGCCTCGATAACTAAAATATGTATTAGGGAAACTACAACGGAAGTTTGTATTATTTGCACGAGCGAAAACACCTCGGGACATTCAATTGTTTACATTACCTCATCTGCGCTCATGCACTGAATCGAACGATTGGAATATTGATTGATTTACTTACAAGTCTCGCATCTCCATTCTGCTACTATCCTTGTATTGTGGTTATGGATAATTAGACGATTCATGCTCTATTGCAAAATGTCCCCGAACGGCTTCTTCACATGTTCCCGAATAATGGCTATGACATGCTATCGCATTGCGTTGTAATTAACTAATCAACAATTAATCGACACTGATTGGAGCACATTAGCATCGGAAACTCGAGCGATTTCTACCTGTACATTGCCTACGTCAGAGAGCAAATGCGCGAGTTGTGCTTCTGAGCACAGATGATTCAGTACGCTCGGATGCGCATCGTGTGCGCTCGTCTAATGCCGACTTAAGTCACATTCGTGCCAAGGTCGCTCGCGAGATTGCTACAGGTAAACGCGAGCTGCTTGTGCAAGCGTTTTTTGACCTGGGGGAAATCGAGCGCTTTTCGACCTGGGGGAAAGCAAGCGAGAATCGAAAACGGGTACTCACCAAACGGCGACGGTGAGGGCGGCTTGCGTCTGTTGGTTGGCCGCCTTCCGGCCGCAGCAGGGGTCGCTGCACGTGGAGCCGTCACCAGAGGATCCGATGCTGCTGCGTGGCGGCGGTGTCGCGCTCACCAGACGTCCACCAGATGCGCCCATGTATTCGACGCTCGGCGAGGCGCAGATGCCGTGCCGACATTGGCCGGAAGTTGCTGTCGTCTTGGCGCGGACGCCGCTGCTGGTGGCGCCGAGCGGCGGGGCGCACGGCGCGTCCTTGTTGCACTGGATCGCCTTCTCCTGGTGCATGGCCGCCGGCGTCGGGAGGTAGTTTTGGCACTGAATATCCTGCATGCTGCCCTCCTTGCCGTGGCTGGTCACCGAGCTGGAGGAGCTCGAGCCCGGCGACGACTTCGACAGCTGGTAGCCCTCCTGGTAGCTGCAGCACTTCATCCGGCTGGGCGTGCCGACGTAGCGCAGGGAGCGCTGCCCGCCCGTCGGCGGCTGGTACTGCGTGTAAGGTACGGGTAGGCGGTAGTGGAACGCGAGGTCGCGCCGCATGTACGGGTCCTGCGCGGCGTACTTCTGCGGCGTGCCGCCGCCGCCGCCAGCGGGGCCGAGCGTAGCGTTGGCCCCGGCGTAGAACTGATGGTAGCCGGCGTAGTCCTGCGGCTGCTGGTGCGGCTGCAGCTGCATCTGCAGCTGGGGCTGCGGCACGTAGCGTTCGACGGGCATGTGCGCGTTGGGCGGCACGTAGCGCTCGGCGTAGCGGCCGCCGCCGCCGCCGTCGGAGTAGTTCGGCGTTAGGCGGTCGCTGGCGTAGTAGCCGCGATGCTGCTGCTGGGTGTAATAGCGATCGGGATTCGGCGACGTCGCAGCGTACCGATGCTGGGACGGCGCGCCGCCGACGCCGCCGGCGTCTTGATGGTGGTACTTGGCCTTGTCGTAGCGGTCCAGCGTCTTGGCGTACGTGTCGGTGGGCGAAGGTGAGAGCGGCGGCGGCGGAATGAAGCGCTGTTGGTCTGCCTGCTGTGGCGTGGGCGATGGGAACGGCTGGGAGGGGTAGCACGCCTCCGGGCTGGGCGGCGTGTTGGTTGGTGACAACGGCGGCGGTGGTATGAAGCGGTCGCCGGCGGGCGCTGGCGACGGAGGTTCCATGTAAGGTACTTGAGTAGTTGCGAATTTGAGCTCGACTTGCTGCTGCTGGTGCTGGTGCTGCGCTCCCGGCGAGCCGCCGCCGCCATTGCCGGCGGTCGCGAAGCGCTCCGGGCACGGGATCGGCGGGAAGCGTTCGCCGAACGACATGTACGGCTCGAAGCGGCTGGAGTGCGCGTGATGGCCGCTGGCGGAGGCGCCGGCCGACGACTGATACCGGCCGGACGACACCGAGCGCTCCTTGTTGTACTTGTAGATCTCGGGCGGCAGCGTCTTGGAACCATGGTGGTAGGACTCCATGCGTCGGCGGCCGCTGCTACTGCCGCCGCCGCCACCGCCACCGCCGCTGCCGCCTCCGTCGCTGCGGTCGGTCGGCGTGAATCGGTCCGAGCAGACGCTCTGCGTCGACGAGTGCCGGTCGCGGTCGTGCCGCTCGTGGCGGTCATACTTGTCCGGCGTGTACCGGTCGGAGGTGCTGCTGCCGCAGCGGTCCTTGCGCTCGTCGCCGGCGGGCAGACCCAGGTAGCGCTCCGTGGGCGTGCTCGTGCGCGAGTACCGTTCGCGCGCCATCTCTCTGCCAGCCTCCCTTTCCAGCTGGCCGCCGTTGTAGTACCTCTCCAGGGCGGCCACGCCGACGCCGGCCAGGCCGGCCAGCTCGACGCCGACGCCGCCACCGGCGAGCGCCGCGGCCAACTGCTGCTGCTGATGGTAGCGGTCCGGGCGGTCCGCGTAGCGCTGGCAGCCGCGCTCCGCGTAGTAGTGCAGCCGCTCCGAGGAGAGCGCCGCTTGCTGAACGCCGCCGAGCGGGTAGCGCTCCGAGGCGCCGTGGTAACGTTCGCCGGACGGCAGCCGGTCCGAGTGGGAGCGCTCGCCGACGAAGCGCGCCAGCTCGGAGGCGTGCAGCGGCTTCTCGCTGCCGACGCCACCGGCCGGCGCGCCCGCTGACATGATGGGAGGAGTAGCTGGCGCGTAGCGCGCATCGCCGCCGCCGCCAGCAGCAGGACAACCAGCCGGGCACGCTGCAGCCGGCTGCTGCTGCTGTTCACGCTGCTGCTGCTCGCGCTGCGGTTGATGTAGGTTGATTTGTTGTTGCCTCCTTCCATAGTCGTCGTCCGTAGGCATCCTGGTGGCCCCGGGCCCGCTGTCAAGACATCTGCAAGACAACATCCCCAAATTAGTACCGGCGTGCTCGTTAAGCGCACTCAATTACGGCCAGCGCAATTTAAGTCGACTAAACGCCAAATTGAGCGCGCCGCAAATAGTTGCAGTGGGCTGAGATATGGGTGGGCGGTGCGAGATGGGGGGATGTTTTCCGAGAGGCAGCAGACCATCCCGCTGGAAATTAGGTTGAAATCAACTGGAACGCTGCAAAGACGCTCGCTGCGAGCGTGTTCTTCGTTGCGGAAGGGGAATCGATCGACTTCGACCGGCCCGCCGCCGCCTCCGCAGCCCATGTAGCAGAAATTTGATAATTTTAATGGTATTTATTTTTTGCGCCCAATGTACGTGCTTTTTTCCGCCGGCAGAAGGAAGCCACATCTTCAATGCCCCGAGATCGACGTTCTGCGCGCACCGAGCATATTCGTACGCTGGCGGCGGCGCATTTGCGTGTGTCGGTGGACGCCGTATGCGACAGAGAGCTACGTGGGGCGGCTGTACACGCGAGAATGAGTGTGTGTGGGTGTATGCGAGACTGCGCGCACCTACTACACAAGGGGCACGTTCGCCTGTGTGTACGTACGTACGGTCGGCGGCGGCGGCGGCAGGCAGCATATCTGCCGGACTAATCAATAGTCTGGGATGTTCGCGTTCGCGACGCCGCTCCACCGTGCGTTTCCCAATCGGCATCGAAAAATGCTCCACATACACAGGAACGCACGCGGCGGATGGGGGCGGCCAGGCGTGCACCCACCAAAACAAGCGCATGAACGAATCCGCGAAATTCCGCCCGCCTAATTGCTCAATTTTCGTGCGGCACGTAATTTTCTTAATTAAATTTTAATAACTGATTGTTACCATTTCCACGAAACAATAGTATCGCATTCGCCGGCATTAATTCCCCGAAACTGATATCATCGCCGCCCCCCAGGTGTCGAATGCAGTCCTAGTCACACCGGGCTCCTCGGAATTGTGACGAAAATGCAGTTTCCAGGCAAATTACTCATCTGATTTCGATCACGATATTTCCGCAAAACGGGCACGCGTTGACTCATAATTTCGGGGGAAAGGTTCATGTCCGCCCGCACCACCGCTGGAGAAAAATGAAAAGCATGAAAGGGTAGCGGGGCTGGATTAATGAATTGGATGGTGTTTCGGAGGCGGCTGGCAGGAGGAGCTCGCCGCCCGCGAACGCCATGCATACATATTTCGCCGCCGTCGGCGCGCTCACCTGTGCAGGTCGCCGTGGTGATCCGTGATGGCGGCGCCAGGTTAGAAGGGGGGACAGCCCCCCGCAACCCCGCCTAAAGCATCCCAGCGGCGCGTCTACCTGCAACAACAAAATCCGAATGAAACAGCCGCTCATTACAACCCCCGTATGCGCTTATCCATTTCGCGCACGCACACCAGGGACGTGGGAGATTGTGGGGGGCTGGCGGCGAACTTGGGTGCCGCAACAAAGCCGCCACACAGTCTCCCAGGTTCGCCCGCCGCGCCGAGGGGGATGATGTCGGCCAGCGGGGAACGAGTTGGATCCAGCTGGCCGCGACCGAGCGGATCGGGAAGAATGAGGGAAGATGTTGGTCATCGATTACGCCATGATTTATGCAGGACGCAATTTCGTTGCCTCCGCGCTCCCTCACTCCCCCATTTTTTCCGCTTCAATTTCAGATAAACATCTGCGGCAGGGCCGAAACGCATCCGCGTTGCTCGCCCTCCGCGACAACTTTGCGCGTTTCGCACTCACCTGTTTGTCGATGTACGGAAGTTGGCCAAATCGGCGCCTCCAAGTTCACGGCACGCTCCGCGCAAGGGCTGCTTTCGTGGACGGCGGCACACGCACTTAAGAATCCATCAAACGAACGAACAATGTATTTCACTCTCGCTGGGCGGCGGTGGCTCTTACTTTTGATTGCTTGGTGTTTGTCTTCTTGGTAAAAAAAACTGCAACAAAGCTTGCTGTTAAAGTTCCTGCAGGTTGATGATGATGGTGGGGGCGGCGCGCTGAGTTGAACATGCGTCCTTCGCTGAGCGCGTTGGCTATTTTTGGACGCGATGTGGGGGTGGTAAACAAACAAGGTCGCAAGGGTGTTCAAAATGGGACCAAGAGGGCGAAAGGAAAACGAAGGAAACAATGATGGCGCATGGAAGCAATCCTCGGCAGGCAATCATCTTCACGGGGGTGTCTTCATCTTCTCGGGCCCGACTTGGTGCTTCAGCTTGAATTTGACATTGCATTCGCTAACGGTGGACAAATTGGCCGACACATTCATGCATTAATTAGTTTCCTTGAGAGAGTGGACTACCTCGCACTGAGAACAAAATGAATCCACGCGAAATGGGTGCAAGGTTGCTGAAGCGCTGCCGCACACCGAAAGTTGGAAGGATGCGAGGCCAGCGAAGGATAATTGTGGGCCAAACAGCTTACAACGGAAAAATGCGATAGGCTGTATGGAGGTGGGGGCATATAGGGATATATGCAAGGAGGAGAGCGCGCTTGTTGTTTACCACGAGCAATTAATTATTCGGAAAGCTCGACACACGGAAATGAAAACTAAAACTGGCGAAATTGCTTTCTGGGTCATTAGCAGAAGGCTAGACGCGACGCGGAAGACTTTGGGACAAAATGTCTCGAGTGAAGAGGCCCCGATGGCACCTTCACCGGACGAATGCGAATAATCGGTATGATTTACCCCCGGGGCTACACCGGAAGCCAGGTACCCAAGAAGTATTCCGTTTGTTGTTATCCTTTCACCCTCCGTCGAAGGCGGCGTGTGAGTGTGTGTCACCAGCACTGAGAGCAATCGAAGCAGGCTATTATTTATTCAATGCACTTGCCGGAATGACTAATTGCGCGAGCGAAGCCATCGCCGAAGGCGGCGAGGGAATTCGGTCGACGAAATTTATCGACGCGCAACGTCCGCGAACGCATATCGACGACGGCCGCGAGCCCCACATCCTGCGAGCGTACGCAGCGGAATCAAGATGGCGGCACGCCAACCCAGCTGCCTTTGCGGGACAGCGGCGGCTGTGGTACAATGAGCGCGCGGCCGGAAGGACGCACATTCAACTCGCCGCGCCGAGATGCATCGGTGGTAATCCTAGGCACTGATAATCCCAACGTACAGCTTGGCTCGGCGGACGGGCAGGCCCGCACGGCCGAAGGATGGCGGCTGGCGGTCCTGGTGGAGCAGCAGGCGGCGGGCACACAGCACGGCGCGCGCGGATAACACCCTCCCGGAGCGCTGGGGCGGCAGCGCGAGCCTCTCTAATTCGCGGCGCCCGCCAACAAAACGTCCATCGCCCGCTCGGCCGAACAACAACTTGCCTGCGTTTCCGCTGTGAATGCACGGTCGGTGCGGCGGTGCGCACCTACGGTCCCACAACACGAGAGCGGCGGCGAGCACACGGGCGCCTTCAAACTGGCGACATAAATACGCACGCATACAGAGACAGGGGCCGCCTCTCAGTCGGTGCGCGCACGGTGGCGGTCGTGCGCCGCCCGAGCCGCCGTCGTCGCCGACGTCGCACGAGCTTCCCGATTTTCGGACGCACTGCGACCTACGCTCGGTGCCCCCGTGATTATCCTTCCGGTTTCAACGCGCTTCCAGCGACATTCCTTCCGTTTTCCACCTAGAATCACATCGAATTATTTGCGTGAATTTGAACCAGAAGTAAATTCAATTCAATTATTCTATTTACCCGGATTCGACGGGTGCGTGCGTGTTGGTAAACAGATGCGCGCGTACGTCGCGGCTTGGAGCGCGCGCCCCTCGCTGGAGGCCGTCGATCATTGTGGCGTGAGGCGGCGCGTTGGAGGGACGCATGCGTTGCTCGGCCTCCGCTGCCGCCGCCAACGGTCGCAAGGTGGATGCAAACGGGCGCACAGCGCGATCTACAAGTGCCTGTTAGCATTAGGCCAATGTCGTGCCAATGAACGCGAGGATCTCTTTGTCGTGGACGTGGTGCGCGCCTTCGCAAACGTCGATACAGATGGAGAGTGCGCGCTACTAATAAATCGCATCACGACTCCGGAGAAGCTGACGCACGATTCGAACGTTTCCTCCTCTTCAACGCAAACAAAACGAAACCTTTTTGGGAAGGAAATATGAATTGTTAGTAGGTCATCTTCAACTAAATAGGTCCAAAATGTTAGTCTACACTTCAACAAAACAGGAGTTTGGGCATTCTGTTACTTGTTGCAAACGATTGCAATTAGTAAGGGACAGATATTCACCAAAAACCCTTTATTGTTACATTTAGACCGAAAAATGTGATGTTATAGCATTAAAACGCACTGCGTTGCTTTTGCAGTTCAAAAATAAGTTAAAGTCAAATAAATTACCCCAATCAACTTACCCGTGATATCCCTCATAAATAGGTCTACAATCAGCCTAAGAAAGTGAGTTTAAGACTAGCCTTTAGCGACTCGTTCCATGAGCCAATTCGATACCAAGCAAGCAACTTCTCGGCTATGCCTCAAAACGAACGAATGCTCGATGTTGTCGTCCGCCAATTCGGCTCTTATTCCAGGAACGTTCGCCACTAGACGATGATACATCTCGATAGGCGCCCATCCATCCGTCTTCCCGTAGAGTGCAATTATCTTACTACAATTTGCACGTAATACTGAGTCGTCACGCTCTCGCACCGAGAGCATTTCATCATCTGCCAAAAACATTACGTTGCGTACCACCTCCGGTCGAGCAAATGACAAAACGGAGTTAAGGTATTCGCTCCGAGTGCTCTGAATGTACAGAAATATCTTCGCCAAGAAGATCCGCAGGAATTCCGGAAACAGCATCACCAAATGCACCAGAAACATGAGGAACAGCCGAATGCGCTGAACGACATTGATGTAAAACTTGCCATTCGGCGTTTTCGCTATATTCTCCAATGTCGGAAAGAGCAAAAAAGTATTGGCAGTTGCTTGACTGATGTGGGGATCCTTCAGAAGTTGTGTGCACATGAATGCACCTATGGAGTGGCCCATCAAGTGAAGTTTACAATTGGCAGGCACATACTTCTTAATAAATTCTCTCTGAAAACATTATATTGCATTAATTTTTGGACAAATACACTGACTAAATTCATACCTTATGTGCAATTTGTCCACTTAAATTATACAACTGCTCATTGTCTGCCAAATCAGGCAATTTCATTGTTGTTGGCTCTGATGGTACTTCATGTCCTGCATGGCTCAGCACCCAGACATGACAACCTGTTTGCTGGTGTATTGCTTCCAAAAATGGGTAATAAAAAGTGCTGAGTCCTGGATTCCCACATATAACTAACACTATATCCTTGGAATCCTCATTGGTGAAATTTTCTTCAATCCATTTACCCCACGTGGTGACCCTTGTTGGGATGCCATTGATTTTGATAAACGCAGAATGCATTCTCTCTTCCAAAACTGTGATCTAACACATAGGGCACCTATAAATAGAATGATATTGAAAAGCGCTTATCTTCGCGCAAAATTTTACAAATAAATGCTTATTCAATGCAATTTATTCAGTGATAACCACTGAATACCACTTAGAGTTGAATAGGGATAATAAGGGAGAGACAAATGTTATAAATATGAAGCTTACCACCAAACAATTGACTGTTGGATGTTGGGTACTGTCAATTGATCTAGTATAATGTAGAATGCAATTATTAATTAAATTTGATCACTAATTATCACTGATAACGGACCAACATGACCTTACACTTTTTTCACTAACAATATGCACAAAATGTTGGGGGCGCTATAAGCAGTTTTGGATAAGTTAACCATTCACAATCGATTATCTTTCTTAAATGCGTAGAGGGAATAATGTCTTTACTCCCGCTACGCGAATGAAATTCACTTTCACGAGGATATTTTTTAAACTAGGACAAAAGAGTGTAAAAGAATATAAAAAATGATACTTTCTTATTCTCTTTTACACGCATATTTATGAACATGCTCATTCAGATTTTAGTTATTTTGCCTTTTAACAGAGATAAACTGCTTTTAGGTAGATTCCATACTTAATTCACATAACAGTTTTGAAATTTATTGCCTAATTCACGCGCTTTGCCTCTGCAAACAATTGAAATTACTGAATTTAGTTAATGAATATGCTTGTAATCGTACTTTAAAACCACTTTTATTAGCCATCTCTAGTTTTTAATTAATTCTAATTATAAAGCAATGGAACGTCTATACACACAATTAAGACCGAACCAGTTGTAAAATGTGTCTATTTCAAATCAATTAGCTTCTACTATAATTGGACAATTAATAAATTGATAAATTAATACAAACATCATTTGCGTTAGTAAAAATAGGCAAAAATTAAAATCCTTCGCACGCACCTATTTTATTACATACTTGCATAAAATTTTCAAAGTTCTATATGCCGTTAAAATCGCCAAATCTCCCTGTTGCCAGCATTGTTTTTGGAAAATTTAGAGGTGAATGGTGTATCGAAAAGAAATAGTCAGCTGAAGTCAGTAAATCAATTTCCATGTAATAGTGAGCAGCTGAATCAATTGCAATGTACTAGTACAGATATACGTAATTCAAGAAAAATACGACTGCCAATTTATTCATTTCGTGTAGAACGGGCCACGAATAGGATGGCCACGTATATCGTATAATGTATAAAGTTGGCGTGATCTAAAAGGGAGGAAGCGTTGCGAATTGCGCCCAGTATCGACTATATATTGATAACGCGCGAGAGCTTCTGCACGCGATTCAGAAGCAGATCACCTTGCTTGATGACTGAATTGAATTGGGCGTTCTTCAGGTCGGGCCGATTCGTCTCGACCACGCCACCGACGCGATCGATCCTGCAATGCAGCCGTCCGGAGGCAATGAACGTAGACAGCTCCCTGCAAAACAAGAATGTGCGATTAGTCCAAGGTGTCGAGCCCGAGTGCGAACGCTGAAGCATTCATGGGTACCACAGGATAATATAGGATAGGAAAAATGATATTACTCGGCTAGCAAGGGGACATACTGATCCATGAACTCTTTGGTGACGCCGAAGGCTTCCGCCATGTATTGCAGTGTGAGCGAACGATACGATTCCAGAAGTTGCGAGTACGCCAGGATGCGCATCTCCCGCACGTAGTACCGATAGTGCGGATGCAGCAGGTAGTCCTTCCGGAGGATCTCCTCCACGTCGGCTGAAAGAAGAACGAAACATTAGTATGAGGCGACGAAGCTGCGTTGGATGGCTCACCAAGATTCGTGAAGAAGTCGGCGTACTGGCAGTTGTACAGCGAGAACAGGTAGTTCTTGACGAAGACCTCCGTGTGCAGCACCTCGAGGATCTCGGAGCCCTTGACGACCTGGTCACGCAGCTTGTTCCGAGGCAGGCTGATTATCGACACGTAGACGGTGTAGCGTACAAACGCGCGGTAGTCCATCAGCTCGTAGCTGGTGAACGTGCTGATCGTGTCGAGGAAGAGGGTCGCCGCCTGCTTGAAGTCGCGCACCGCCATGCAGTAGACGCCCTGGTAGACTTTCAGTCGATTCCGCCGGTCCCAGTCGCCGCCCTCCTCGATCAACCTGCAAGCGAGCAGAGTGGTGCACATTGGCATCAGGAATGGCGCAACGTGCATAACTAGCTGATGGAATCGTTACCTCTGGGAGTGGGAGGGCCGGAATTTGGGCAGTGTCTTGTTATGTACTAATCCACAGGTCAACACGTGAACAAGGGAAACATAGATTAAATGATTCTAAGATGCACGCAACTTCACCAACTTAGTGCAACGCTAAAAACGAAGTGCATCTTAGAATCAAGGCGGAAGGCACTACGGCGGTGACACTTACGTTTTGGCCTTTTCAATATTTCGCGTTATTAGGTCATGGTCCATAAAGAAGAACCCAATGCGAATGAGGTGAAAGATTATATCAAGTCTATGTCCCAGCGAAACTGTCTTGTCATAGGTGATACGAAACACAGCAACTGCATTATCTTTGTCCCCAATTTTGCTATAGAATTCGGCCTTCTTCAGGTACGCCTCGCGCACCTCCATCTCGCCCAGGTTCTTCTCGGCATCCTCAATCACCTCATTCAGTTCCCGGACGTACGCATTGTTCTTCGCGTTCATCTGCTTCAAAAACGTGTGATCCAATTTCCAACCAGCGTCATTGCAAACGAGTTCGTACCACGGTGCCATATCTGCAAAAAGCAGTTGATGGATACTGCAGAAACACGATGACCAGGCACCTATTGCACTCACCATCTTTCCGAATCGCATCGCAAATTAATTGGTGAACGTTGCGATCGTTTGTAAACTCTGGAAGCGTCAGCTGGAACTTGAGCTGAGCCAGTTCCAGGTTCGGGTTCTTTTCCAGCCCTTGATCCTCTAGGTTTTCCAATGGCATTTTTGCGTATTATCCCTTCACAAATGACACAAAACCAGGACTTTGTTTTCGCGGCTCTTTAACCAAACCTAGAATGACAGAGGATGACAAACTAATTTCCCTGCCAGGCACGCAGCGGTGTACGTGAAGCTAGCACAGCACGAAACTGTCTTATCCCCACTTTAGCACTCAAGCAAACGTGTAAAATAGCTAACAAAATGGCAAAAATTCCTCATTCAAACCGACTAGAGTACTAAATGATTACAGAAATGGAAATCACAAATCAATAAATGTAATAAGGTACATTCTACAGAACAGATTAGAAGAATGTTTAATATAGGCAAGCAACTGTACACGTGGAACGAGTCGAGGGAATTAAATAAAGCTTTATTCCCGCAATAGAGACTTTTACATGTAATCGACATACGAAATATTACGTTGTTAACCACACTGTTTTAACTCACGCATGAAAGAGTGAAATGTAATGAACAAAAATTGCAAATGGCCGTTGCCTATGTAAATCAAATGGCCGTAACGATGATAAGCGAAAATTGAAATGAATGTCTGTGATAGGGCTACTTTCGATTTGGATTATTCGGGAATAGGGTTATGTTAGCAGTCGTTTAACGGTTTAATCCAGGCTCGGTTATCTCAATGTAAAATTTTTCGTTTGAGTTCCGATAAAGTGGAGGGGATTTCGTAGTTCGGCTAGAGAAATTGGCGTCGCTGATGTCGCATGCAACAAAGAGGTAA
>JARJDZ010001019.1:0-11782 GCA_030264555.1 Aleochara sp. GC000083
TTCTTTCTGATGAGAATCATCATCTCTGGGAATAAGTTTGGTATCTCTGGCAAGCTCGTAAACAACTTGAATTTATTTATGTATAACACACGCCTGCCTCATAAACAAGAACAACAGTTAGTGTAACATTTGCATAATACGGTGCTTAATACCATTTTATATTGTAATACGTTTAACAGTTTTGTATTTTTCTGCCAGATATTAATCTATCATCTATGCAAACCATCTTCGCAAAAAAATCGTTGCTGAAATCTACTAATAAGACATAAAAATAAATAATTTTCTGGAAGGCAACATACCAAAACATATTCTTCACGTGTCGCATGATCCAGATGCTCTATATGCGCAAAATTCGTGCCGAAAAAGTGTCTCTCATGGTTCGAAGATGTCATACTTCACACGTCATTACAGGCTCGATTATTCGGCATGTCAACCGACGCAGATGATATAAACAGTCGGTGTAATGCCGCATAAAATAAAATTCCGTTATATTTTTAACTCCGAGTGGCGAATGAATTTTTAAATGAGATCAAAGAACACGCTTCTTAATCAGATTGGTTGACAAATTATTAGCCAGCCGTTCCCGTTCATATTTTATAATATTGGATCTCACAATTTCTTGAGCAGTCAGAAGTATTGGTGGGAAATGTTTTTATAAATCTAGAAAACGTTTAAAAATACGATTCCATGGCATTTATTGACAGCTGGTGTGCTCCAATATTCAATCGTAAACGTTTGAATTTGTGGTCGAGTTTCACAAGAGTTTAGCGTTTAAATCGAATCCAATTTATAAATATCGAAGAACTTGAAACATCTGTGTTGTTCATTTATTTGCATTTGAGCTAGTTAAATTCAAATGTTTAGCTTCCTCATTATGAAAAACGTTTTGTCGTTTGCCTTTATATTTTTAGTTTTAACGACGTAAATTGAATCAAACTTCTGAGGTCTCTTGATGGCCGATTAAATACTTTTTCTTGTTGGGTCAACAATTCGTTTTGAATCATAAACATTTTGAGTTCAATTTGAACATCTGAGACTAAAGTTTACCCTTAGAAAAATGAAAAAACTATTTTAGAATTCATTAACTTGATTTACTTATCTACAAAAAAAGTCCTATATTTTTGGGCTAAAATATTACTCTAATTTTTGGGACCCATAAATTTTGTTAGCATTAAAAAAATTATTTTAAAAAATGTTGCTACTGTTTGAATATTACCTGTTAATTCAATTAAAATCCTTGCTAATTAACTTTGTAAGGTGACATCCAGTCTAAATATCTAAAGTTTAAATGAAATTTGAACTTGTAGATTAAAGATAACATTTACTAGCATTATTTATAATGTGTTTGTCGTTGCCAGGATATAAAATGACGCAGGTAATTGTCTAGATTACATTTATCTAGTCAAAAGCACTTATCCTAATCTGATTTTTTAATAATCCACTCAACATAACATCACCAGAAGCAATAAAAGTTTCCATATTACACTTGATGTTACATTTACACACAGAGAAGTTAAATAGTTTATAACAGAAGCGTTGATAAATTTTGCAACCGGTTTTTTGAAGCGCTTCAAATTGAATTTCCAGGTTACAATAGGAAAATATATTTACTACAAGTGTTAAGTACTCATATAATTTATCATACGAGTAATTACTATGATAACACTAATTGCAGTGACATTTTCTAATTATCAACTTCACCTCGTCAAAAACCAAATTTAGTTTACAATCGGTATTCGACGCAGAAATTACTCAAAAATGTCCAGCAAGTAAAATGTGTCGAATAATTAAATTAAATTCAAAGCATAAGATAATTAAAAGTGTTGTTAATTACTCAATTAAATACACAAATAATAAACACGAAAAATTGCTGTTTGCCATTTACTAATTAGCTAATAGTGCACCCTCCCACGCAGAAAAAACCAAATGAACAATTTTCATTACGTGTATGTACACTAAAAGTTCAATTACGTTAACACGTACAAGAAAGCACAAACAAAATAGAATGGTGTGATAATGATGTATTGAACTGAAGGATAAGTTGAAGCTCGTGCAACAGGGACCAACTGAAACATTGTTGTTGCAAATTGATCATCTGCAATGTGTGCATAAAAAAAGAGAAGTGTAATGCATCAATATTGACTTTAGACTCGATTCCTCGATGTGAGACTCATTGCAATTGTCGCTCGATCGCAATTTTTTGCCCCAACTTCGTCAAATATGTATCCTCGTGAATAATTAAATGGCGACGATTCCAATCCACCGGGATTATTAGCACGGCGACGACGTCGACGACGCTTTGAGACGCCGCAAAGCGTCGGCTTTGGTCGACTTGTTGCTCCCAGTCCAACCCGATATATAAACGCTAATAAAATGACCGAACAAAAGCTCGACGCATTCCAGGATAAGACACCTCGCGAACGACATCGCCATACAATTGACCCACGACCTACCATCACCAATGGCCCTTCAAGAATCTTCGAGTGTCTAAATTAAACCATCAAAATTTTTCGCTCGAAATGAAAAGTGTTCTTGTGGTATTTGTGGGTTTGTTGTGTTTTTCGGGGGATGCGCGTGTGGTCAATCTTTCGGTGAAGACCACTCCGGTTCCAGTGACCATTCAGTTGTGTTGTGGGATCACCGATCGTGAAGAACATTACAATTGCTCGTTGTACGAGGAGGAGGATTTGTCGAACTTTGGTCCGGTGATTCGAGGACTCAAAGAGAAGTATGCCTCGAATACTCTGCATCTGCTCGTTGAACCGGACTTTGTGTGCAATGATGGGATGAACGAGATTCTGCTGCATGATGAGAACATAACGTTCACTGATAATGGATCGATCTATTGGGATAATGATCTGACTGTGATTCTCGGACCGGAACACTATTGTTTGTTCATGTTCGATGGAAGTTTGGCGGTCCATACGTGCCAGTATCCATATCAGGCGAGTGCTGCTGATTTGGCGAAACGATTAGGTAAATATTGTTTATCAATATAATAATTATAAACTCATCAGTTATCACTCTCATCTAGTTTTCAAATTAGTTGATTTTGAGTTTCTCTTAGTAAGTTTATTATGATTGATTGTATTTTATAGATTGTTCTTGTTTTTATCTAGATATTAGTACTAACAATAAATCAAACAATTATTGCGAAAGAGGTGTTTAAATTGTTGTTTAAAGAAGAACATTATAAATGAGTTGCCTTCTGGGTTGCCTATGACAAAATATGGTTTCAGAATATTTGGATTCTATTTGCTTTTTATTTATTGGATTTAGTCAAAAGTAAGTTCTGTTTTTATCAGATATTTATTATATTAATTTATTATGCATTAACAGTAAAATCTTTAATCATCTCCAATCTTCCTGATAGTTAATCAATTTTATTCTTATTCTATTGTTTACTTCAGACTGGAAAATATTTTGATCAATATATTTTTCAGAATTGATGAATTCATGGAAAAATTTTAAGCGTAGAAAAGACGATAAAGTGTTTGAAAAAATCTGGAAAATATGATGGATTTGGTCAAATAGATCATCCAAGCCCAGAAAATTTTTCTTAAATCACAGCAAAATAAAAGCCTGATAAAAAAGTTACTTAAGAATCGCTTTAATTTAAGAAATTAATGCTGCAATTCATTATTTTAAATGGCATGTAAAATTTGAATGTTGATTTTTGCTTTCGAGTACTTTAAGAAACCTACAAGAAGTAAGAATAATGAAAAAGTAGAGATATTATGAACAACGTGAACAGTGTGTTGCCTAGAATAAAACACGTTTTTGCTAAAATATTCTTAATGTTTTTACCAAAGTTTATATTTAAATTCAATAGCTTTAAAGCATTTTTTGCTTATTAATTATCTAACTATATCCAACTATAATATTTATAGGATATTGGGCTCTAAACATTTTTTTATAGTTTTAAACTCTATTTGTTCTTTCTTACGTTAATTTTTTAAATTAAATTTTGCTAACATTTTAACGTTACTTCAGATTTCAGTTTGATTGAATCAAACTTCAGACAAACTATGAAAATTCTAGAATGACGTAGTTTTTAATACAATAACAAGATATTTCAAGACTCATTCAAATAATCAATCATATTTTCCAAAAATTTCTTCTAATAAACAACTCATTGTATGATTGAATCAATATGTTATCGATGGAATTTCCCACAAACACGAGATGCAATGATTCAATTTATTTGAAAAACTAACATTAATTTCTTTGGTAACTTAAAAAAAATTGAACTTGATTGGAATGTTAAGTTCATTGATCTTGATATTCTCAGCTAGTTTACATGAAAGTTTATGAATATTTTATGGTAACCCTGATTAAAACAAATAACTCTTCATCATAAATTTTATATTTTTACATATTCCTGCCAATAAACAAAAGCCAGACTTTGGTGGAACCAAGCAGCAACGAGAATTTGTTGGAATTTCCCACTTGAGTATGTCTACACCGATAATTATCAAAGAGCAAACGGAAACTTGCGTTTTACGTGTGACACATATTCGCAAGCCCTTTGCATCGAACGCAATGATAAAATTGCGCGCACAATTCGCGAGGGCATTCGCCAATTAAACGATAAGCGTTTAATGCAGCGCAATGTGCGAACATTGATATCTCGCTGATTAGATTTAATTAGGTATTTACGCCCAGTAATTAAATATCGTGCAAAAACACCTCGATACCTGAGTATGCAAATAGAATGAACCTTCGCGTCCAATTAATCAACAATCGAGTCATAAACAGATAGATTCAGATTCGCGTACTGAGAGAGATGGGTTTCAATTGTCGTCGGGGAATTATTCAATTTTACGTTGCAAAATTGGACTCCCACATGTTATTTCTAACAATAATGCGGAGTCGGGCAATTTACGATGCGCGCGTTACCATCGCAAAATGTCGAGCCCCAGAGGAATGAAGAAAACGTATTCCATAATTTATCTAAACACACTATAAATAACAATTTGTGTGCACGCTTATAAATATGAAAACACCGAGTGCGAGTGTTGCATGAAGTTCTCGAACGATATCGAGAACGTACCACAAGTGCACACATTTTCATTGGAACACTCGATCGAAAATATTTTCTGCCCGGCTTGTAAATGCCGGCCGATTTGGTTCTCCACTTTAATGCGTTTGTTCAACGCGTTTACACACTCCGGTCCTCATCGTGTTGTTTTAATTAAACGCCGGAAGAAGAACTGACACTTGTTCCTTTATTGCATTTACTTACACCTTGGATCATAAAACTATCGAGTGCGACATTGAATAAGCAGAGACTCAATCTCGATGTCACTCTTTGTCGACCAATAACAAGACTTTCAAGTGAAGACAATAAAATGCCCGGAGCATTTTTAAATCACACAATCTTCATTCTGAATATTTATATTTACGTGAGTTTTTTATTTGGTGCATGTGCATTTGAAATTCCACATGGTGTCAATAAAACTCTAGAGGAAGAGGAATACAATGTGAATGATGTTGTGAACTTTAATAGTTGTGGATCGAAATGCTTAAGGAAGTGCTGCCATAAAGGATACCTCCTGAAGAACAGATTGTGTATGAAAAACAATGGAAGTTTGAGGAACGAAGATGTTTGGTGGGATCATCTTCGAAACTTTCGGTTGGAAAGTGGAGTCATGCATTGTGAACATAATAAATACAAACTTGAAGAACCTTATGACACCTTTTCACTCACAACTGATGGATTACTCGTCATTCCAGATTATGACGACGAAGTTTTTCCAGAGATGTTTTGTGTTGATATCAATTATGATAATCATCAGCAAGTTGCCATCGTTTGTTTCAAAGCAGAACCAGATGAAGTTGCTGCAAGTGTTACACGAACGATTAATTCCATAGGTAAATTCATTAATAGTCATAATATTATTATTCTGCAACTTAAATTTTCGTTTGAAATATTTGAATTTGTGATTTTCTCATTTGCAACCAAATTTGCCCAGAAGCTGAAATTTTTGTTACTAATTCATTAGTTAATAGTCAATATTGCAGCATTAAAATATGGAAAACTAGTGATAAACTAAAAATTTAGTGTTCTATTTTTAGTTTTGGTCTTATCTTTAAATTCATTTTACAGCACCTAGTTTTATGAATGGATAATAGTTATAGATAAGATAAAATTCAATGATTTCATACATTTACCCAGAATTCATGGAGTCATTGATATCAGTTTTATTTGGAGAAATCCAGGTGAAAATAAAATTTCTTGAATTATTTGTTTGTAAATTATTGGATTTAAAATACATCTCTTATCAAATATTCATTCATAAGATATCAATGTGATATAAATATTTAATTCACATGTGTGTATTGGTTTATCTGACAAACATATCATAAAATTTTCATGACAGGAAAACAAGTTTACATAAATCCATTTTGACTGATTATATCATCGAAGCAATCAATCATTTCATAACAGTTACATTCAAATTCAATCACTTAATTGAATTATTTATTGAGTAAATGATAACACTCTATTTTACTACTATTATAAAGTACTATTAATCTTTACTTAACACTTCAAATATCTTATCAGTGATAACTTTTATCAGATATTATCAAAGATAATCTAACTTTCTGTTGGTCTCAATGTAATTATCTTTAGTAATTGCAACAAGTAGTGAAATTTATGAGCAATCAACATAAAGCCACTTTATATATGTTCTATCTTGTTAAGTAGATATTGTTTCAATGATATTTACTATTCCATTACTGCAGTAGAAAGCAATTTGCACTTATTTCCCCTCTCCAAGCAAAATGCAATTGCAATAAAACCGCTTGATTGGCAATGTATTAAACGACAAGCAGAGTGTTTACGTGCTCGATTTGCTGAGAGGAAGTGTCGATTAGTCATTCCATCATCGACAACCTCGCTAGTAACGACGGTTTTCGCATTTTGCCTTTAGTTTTCCGCAAAATACCATCATCACAATGTCTCAGATAACAAACAAACCGAGATAGCACTTATTCATTGCCATTCGCACAGTTTGTCATACATTGGTCAGTGTCGACTTGCACAAACAATTAGAGTGATGAGATTTTCAACGTAAATTAATTACATAAAAGAGGCCGCAATTTTTTAAGTTTGCTTTGTGACAACCTTCTCGAAATTTGCTCATTTACTATTTTATCTTATCTAACAACTCGAAAATCCCATACGAACACAAATATTGAGTCATTTTCCAGCTAAGACGTAACAAATGATGCCAGTGTTTCTGAACGCCTTCATGAAAGATGAAGTGTGCGAAAAGTTCGCGTTAAAATTAGCAAAATGTGTTGAAAAGTCGTTACACCGAGCGAATATATAAAACAAACGCTCATTTGTTTGCTGGAAGAAGGAAAGAAAAGCAAACGTAAAGTGTGTGCATTCTTCCCGAACGAATTCCAGACGTGTTCGAAATTCGTGGCAACAATCAACAGTGAAAATAAATCCGTGGTGTATACAACATTTCAACTACTTAAGCCGAAACGCGAGTGTTTAGTGTGAAAATTCCATGGACTAATTTGTGAGTGTATGTTGAAAACGCTGCGGTTCTAGTTCCTCTTCCTTTTTTAATCATGTTTATCCAATGTTGGCCTACACACTTCTGACTTTCAAGCTTGTGTTCCCATCGAAGTCCGACAGTTCCGCGTTGAAAGTCGCGCGTGCAAAATGTCAACCATGACCTCTTTGCTCCTGTTGGTGTTATTCCTCGTCAATCAAGGAACAAACGGTCAGAAACTCGTCCCATTCGACACACCCTGCGATCGCAATTACGTAACGAGCTTATCGAAAGGTATCGTTGATAAGACGTCTAATAATATCGTCCTGGATGGAGTGACATATCCGCCCGAAAAACATTTCCAACATCAGGGAGAAACTTTGGGCTGCGTTTGTGATGTCGCGTTGTGCGTCAGCAAATGCTGTGAAATCGGACACGGAAAACAGAACAACTCCTGTGTTCCTGGATATCCAAAACATATTCCTGTCGATGTCTACCACGACGACCTGCAATTGAAACAGGAGAACGCCCCCCATCAATCGATTGGTAATTGGCCTGGATGTGAAGGTATCCTTTTGGGACCGGAGGATGTTTATCACATCCTGCAAGATGGACGACTCTTTTATCCTGATGATAACCGCTTCTTCGAACTGGATGGATACTGCATCGCATATCATAATAATGCATCCCATGAGGTCTTTGTCCAGTTGTGCTACGAAGGTGTTGAAGAACCCATTGAAACATCAGTTGCAAATGTTTATGGTATTTATACTTATTATAATGATCATTTAGTCAATTAATCTTCCTGGAGTGATTTCATTTCCTATAAAAATCCGCAAGAAATCAACCGCAATTGATAATATTATTACGTCCATTTCAACCACAATATGCATAAAAGATTTCTAAGCTTAGACCATGATTAGTATATTATTTGCGTTTCGTCATTGAGCAGTTAAAAGTCTTGTAATCAAACCTCCAATCAAATAATATAAAATCAGAGTGTACAACCTATAAATATATTCAGCTCATAAAGTACTTAAATTGTGGTTAAACTAAATGCCAAGTACTGATTATGAAAAGATAATTTTAATCACTTCATGTTATTTTAAACTCACATTAACAATAAGTCAGTGGTCCCAACAAGACGTGCATCATGTTTCACAAATTCTTCTACATTTTCTTTTGTTGTGTGTTTCAAATGTGTTGTGCTCAGTTTTTTCAAACACCATGTGATCGCAATTTTGCTATAAATATTTCAAATGGCACTATTGATAAACACACCATGAACTATATGCATAATAATGTGACATTCACCCCTGATAAATATTTTAAGAGAGACAATGAGATTTTTGGGTGCATTTGTGATGTGCAATTATGTGTGAGTAAATGTTGTCAGATGCAACATGCAATTGATAATTACACGTGCATCAAACTTGATGATAGTGAAAAGATTGACATTTCGGTGGATGTTTACCATGAAAATTTCGATTTGAAGGAGAAAAGTGTTGCACATCATTCTATCATTGCGGATTTGAAATGTTCGCTGATTTTATTGGAACCTGAGGAGATTTTTCATGTCTTAGAAGATGGGCGGTTGTATTTTCCTATGGATAATCGTTATTTTGAGCTGCACGAATATTGTTTAGGACATTTTCTTGAGTTCGATGCTTCAACAGTGCAATTATGTTACGATCTCCCACCAATGGAATTGGAGGCTCAAGAAGTATATGATGTCAATACTTATGGTACTAAAAATTCTTTTGAAATAACTCAATTTTCTGATAGAATGATTTCTTAAAAGTATGATTTTCAAAGTTGATTTTATAGCATCAATTTCTTATGTTTTTGAGTGCTTGAATATTTTTAAATTTCGGTTTGATTAACAGTGTTAATGACAAATAGCGGTTTTAACAATGAAGGTTGTTGGGCGTGTTTCCATGAATCTTATCAATTAATTACAAAATTTCAACTGTTATAACATTCTGGTTAAAACCTGAGTAATGGATGCATACTTTCAAATTTATTATTTAATCTGTACGTTTTTACAGTATTCATCTGCAAATATGATAAAAGCATTTTACACAAAAGATGTCACATGAATCATCCAAACGTCATTCTGTTTACAAATTGTCTGATAAAGTATGAAATGACTACACTTTAAAGACTTAAAATTGCAATACAATTAAATATACATCTTATATATTATGACCGTAAATTACATATTATAATTTTTGCTATTCAGAATTGATACTACTTAAAAAATGACCCCAATGTGTAAATATGTTTGAATTGCCATTTAGGAAGTATGCACGTAATAAACATTTGATTAATGAACTTTCAGGAAAAGGGTGTAACAATTAGCTCTGATATGAAGGTGCAGCCATCATAAAACAACTCTGCTAATTACACTAATTACATTTCACCAACGCCCTTTTTCTATCTACATTACAAATCTAGAAAACAAAATTTTATTCAATACTTTTTTATTTTCAGGAATGATAATATCAGTTCCATTCCTTTTGGCAACTCTAATTGTGTACTTCTTGCTGCCTGATAAGAAAATCCAGACGAAATGTTTGATGGCCTACGTAACATGCCTGATGTTATCCTACATTTTTCTGGTCTTCCTGCAATTCAGAAACAATCTAGATGTTGTTGAATGCAAGGCTGTTGGTAAAATATCCCAATTAATTTCAGTAGTTCCTTAATTAATTGATTTATTGATTATAGCCGCCTGTGGAGTTTACTTCTTCATGGCAACTTTCTGTTGGATGAACATCACATGCATTGATATGTATCTAGCATTCAGGTGAGTTCATTTTTTCATTAAGAATTCTGCAATTAACAAGTGAAATTTTCAGTGGAAAACGTCACATGATTCAGGGACGATCCTCGAAATGGAAACGTTTTGGAATGTATTGTTTGTTCGCGAATGGCGCACCCATCATTTTGATTTGCATCATTCTAGGGTTGAACACCCACGAGAAAAATGCATGGTACCATCCACAATTTGCGGATGGTCAATGTTGGTTGCAAGGTAAAATTGCACCATATTTTTTTGCAAACATAATGAAAATTTTTCAATTTCAGCTGGAATGCCACAACTTTTATATTTCTATGGTCCCATGGCAATCCTTCTGCTTATCAACACATGTCTCTTCATTTTCACAGCCATCACCATCAGACGAACCATGGTAGAAAGCCAGAAAATGTTGCGCAGCAAGGAAAGTCAAAGACATTTCGACTCGAACAAACAGGACTACAAATTATACATTAAATTATTTATTGCAATGGGTATCAATTGGATCATGGAGTTCATCTCGTGGATAGTGGATTGGCTTCTTACCAAAAACAATATGGAGAGGCAACCAGCAGTTTGGTATGTCACCGATTTCTGCAACGCTATCTATGGGTTCTTCATCTTTTTCATCTTCGTATGCAAAAAGACTGTATGGATCAAGTTGAAGCAAAGGTAAGTACCATTATCATATGATACCTGAGTAATCTGTGAGATAATTTCAGGTTGAAGTTATGTCCGCCATTGTTTGACTTTACATTCATGCAGAATTATTACAACACAATCGAAGAAACCTATTTTATTGAAATACAACATTTAGTTCCGTGGTGACAGATGATGTACTCATTAGTTTCTTGGTAGCTTCTTCAATGTTCAAATAATCACTCATAATTCACTAATCAACGCCGCTCTTAATCAAGTTAATTAAAAGAACTGATTATTTCGGTGTTGTAATAATGTTTAATAATTCTGCATGCTTGTATTACATTCGTGTAATTAGCACATTTTTACCACAACCCATAATAATGTTTGTTACCATTTTGCAGATACTATGTCTGCATGGGAAAACCAAATATGGCTCGAGCCTTATCATCTCGGCAATCTGGTTATCCGATGACCCAAACGGAGAAGACTAATCTCGAAGACACAACGACAACTGTCACAGAAAACTACAATCATCATTAATTACATACCAAAAAAGATCATGACTCGTTATGATAATTAATACCAAATTTCTCAGTGTCTTCTATTTATGTTTAGGTATAGGATTCATAAATGTTGTACATATTATTCTGCTGGTGCCATATTATCAAATTTGTGATCACCAAAACTATGCATGTTTTGTATTATTGCACAAAAAGAAGCGCTTTTATGGATGTTACCCAAGTATTATAAAGAAATGTTTTATAATTTATGAATTGTAAGATTCTTGCTTTTAAAGAAATCCTCCAATAAAGTATTATCTTCACGG
>JARJDZ010001020.1:0-12707 GCA_030264555.1 Aleochara sp. GC000083
CAGAAACTTCTCAAACAAGGTTCTAAGTCTTGGAAACTGTTGGTCAACTAGTTTATGTGTCTTAGAGACTGCTGACATTAAAATTTGAAGTTTGGAATGATCTGGTCCTATGGGAACAGTACAAAGTGTGAAGTATAACATTCCCATTGTACCAGAAACTTCTCAAACAAAGTTCTAAGTCTTGGAAAGTGTTGGTCAACTAGTTTATGTGTCTTAGAGACTGCTGACATTAAAATTTGAAGTTTAGAGTAGGTTGATCCTTAAGAAAATTTTGAAAGTGTGAAGTATATCTTACCGAGGTCTCTCTACAAACTATCCTTAACAAATCGATTGTATCACATGACCTTTCTAACTTTAGTAATCCTTTTTTTGACAGCTCGAGAATTCTGGAGACCCACTCGACTTTCAGAACCCACAACCATTACCCTATTGGACCTGCGTCTACTTTCTCATCGTCACGATGTCCACCGTCGGCTACGGTGACGTCTACTGTCACACGGTCCTCGGACGAACGTTCCTCGTCTTCTTTCTGCTGGTCGGCTTGGTAAGTGTCGCTGATTGTCAATTCCGAACGTCTCTTTGCCTCTCTCTCTGTCTCGCTGTCTTTCTGCCTGACGCCCAGTCTCAGAATATATCCCCTCAACCCATTCCCTTTCCCATTCCCTGCCGCCCAGCCTGAACATCTCCAACTTGAGAATTCTTGAGACATTCATCAAGTTGCCCGGCGGACATCTTGCAACATGCGAATATATCCCCCATCTTCTTCTTTCGTTCTTTCGTTCTTGTATAATTGTATAATTTTTATGATCTCATTCAGTTCGTTCGTTGTTGTTGTCGTTCTTTGCGAATGCGTAAGCTTCAAGCGAGTTCAGAATCGGCTTGCCGAAAACAACCGACCCAAATGCGCTTCTTTTTTCCATCCAATCAAGCGGAACGAAAAAAACCAAATACAGAATAAAAAAAAAATTAAGATACAACCAAATTGCAACGCTGCATCCTTCATGGCAGTGGGCGACCTCTCGTGGACGAACGAGCGTACCATGAAGGATGGATGGCGATCGAGAAAAATTCGAAAAATTCATTGTTGTTTGCTGTAAAATTTCTTGCTCATATGAATCCACTCAATGCCATCCATACTCTGTCTCTTACTCTCTCTCTCTATCTGTTTCCTGTCTTCTGTGTCATTGTGTCATGTGTCAAGTGGAGAAAATCTGCCATCTCTTACTAAATGTTCTTTGTTCACTCCACCTTCAGCTCGGTATATGTTTGTGTCTCCTTTCCCCCCCACCATTACCTAGACGTCAAAACATAACCAACAAAAGCGTTGCTATCCTTTCATTTCTGTGCTAAATGACATGTGTCAAACTTCCTCAAATACAACAATTAATGATACAACCAGAAAACGTACCTCAAACGGGATCAGTTTAGGTATTGTGGAATGCAATGACGTACAATTGCTTTCATTCTCTCTCTCTATCTTTCTCTCTCTCTATCTCTCAAACACTTTTGTTTCCACCCCAAGATTCTGGAACCCTTTCTGTAGTCAAATTTTGATGTAGATGTTGAAGCATGACTGTCAATTCATTTCCTCGAACTGTCAACTGAGTGACAGACGCTGTCGAATTGACAGGGGAAATGAATGTCACCTAGGAGCATGCGCTTGGATTGCTTCTCACGCCAATTTAATGTTTCCTTGTTGTAACTGTAAGCACTAATTAGTGATAGTTATTATTATTTTGAGTTCTCTATAACATTTTATTGTTGCAACTCAAAAAAACATTCCAAATAAATGTGGAATTCGTAGTTCGTTGAAATTCCGCAAGATGGCGTTACTTGTACATAATGGGATATTGCAATGTTGGAACAAAAAATTGTTATAGAGACATAATTTTTGATTTGTTTTCCACATGCGACACTCGATTCGACTCGTAGCAAAAAACATTTCCTACATATGTCAACAAAAAACAAAAAGATTTCAAATGCCGATTGAGTGCTCGACGTCGAACCGTCATTCCATCCATCAAATGTGGTTGCCTATCTACACGTCATTTATGTACTGGAGCCGAAGAATAATACATGTGACAATGTCGTTTGCAGGCAATTTTTGCTAGTAGCATACCAGAGATTATAGATCTTGTAGGCACACGGTCGAAATACTGCGGCGAATACAAACGGGAGCACGGAAAAAGGTATTTTTTTCTTACACACATTTTCTATCTTACTGTACCTTGTTATCTCAATGTTCATCGAATTGCTGCAGGCGAACGTTTGAAGGTACCGCCCCCCCCCCCAAAAAAAAGAATCAAAATTCTCGGAAATGAAAACAAAAACGAAACACACGATACAAACAAAACAACAAATAATGAAAACAAAAACGCAACGAACCAACACACACACACCCACAAAACCACACAGAGAAACACACACGTATCTAGAAAATGTAACAACACTAATTATTACGTTGCCTGCACTAATTAATTAATTAATTGATTACGTAGGAGTTGTGTCCCCCCCACCCTCTCTCTCTCTTGTTAATCAGTAATCTCTTGATTCTTGGTAGCGCACCATTACTTGCCTTCTCTCTCTCTCTCTCTCTGTATTTCGATTGCTGACTCTGGATTGGTACGAGCACCCTCGAAGCAACCTTAGCATTCTTGGCCGCACCATTTTGTATACCCCGTTTGTGCTCTGTCATACAGTATCGTTGTAAGGTAGCGTGACCCCGTCTGGTATTGCCCCCGGTTGTTGATGACAACGGCGTCAGGGGGAGCTGTAGTGCATCATAGGCGCCATCTAGTGGCCGATTGCGGTGGTTTTCTTGGTTCGATGTTGGATGTTGAGATGTGTCGCGCGGATTGGCGCGGATAGACGAGAGGAGCCTGATGGGTGGCCACAGTGATTTTTCGTTCTCTTCCCCCACCACCGACCCACCACCAACCACCAACCACCTTGAACGACCCCGCCGACCTTGAAATAGCCCACCAAGTCCGCCCCTGCCCTCACCGCCCCCCACCTTTCAAAAAACTAGCTAGGGACGATGCTCAGAGATGTGGGCTCTGATCAAAATGGTGTGTGTGTGGGTTGCATTAGGCCGTGTTTGCCAGCTGGATACCGGAGATCACTGAGCTCGCTGCAAATCGACCCAAGTATGCCGGAAAGTACAGCAAAGACGTGCGACGCAGGTACATTTAATTAGCCGAACCCCCCACCCCACCACCACCACCACCACCATCACCACCCCCACCCCCCACCACCACCACCGATCTTAACAATCGATCTATATGATATTTGATAATTGATAACACGAGGAATGTCGCTGCTACCTTTACCATTTTTGCCATGCCACTCGCGCGTTTCCATACATCCGGCTGCAGGGGGCGCGGCGCGCGAGAACGTGTGTGACGGGCAGCAGCTCGGAGGATGTATCGAGACCGGAAGTGTACATTAGTAGCACTTGGGTTATGCTTTGCGCTATATTTATCCAGTTTCTCTTCTGCTCTGAGTGGCGAGGCGGTCCTCCGGTGGGCGCGCAGCCGCCAGTGTTGCCAGCCAGCGCCCTCCGGCGGCGAGACGGGTGGCTGCGCGCGCACCCCTTCGGGACGCTTGCGTGCGTAGTAGGGGCTGTCACCGATTGAACTTGTCAGTAGCGATTCACCCCGCTCAACGACTTTAGCGTTGACCGTACGAGCATCTAGAGTCTGATTGATTGACTGATTGCTGGTTTTTTGATGGCATGCTGCATTCCGTATGCTCGAGCCCCCCCCCCTTGCTCCACCGTTTTGAGCGCACCTTCGACACCCGGACACCTCCGATCGGGGTCGAGCATACCGAATGGGATAGTTTTGATGATGATGATGGCTAGAGTTGCGTTTGGATTGTGGACTCTTAGAGAGCTCGTTGCTGCCGCCCTGATTGTTGTTTTTCTACTATTGTTTTTTATTGGATCTCAAGTAGTGTGATAACTTTAGCTACCAAGATTGATTAATATTACAAACGCTGTAGTGGCACTATCATGATTAGATTGTATCGCCTCAGAACCCAGAAGTCCTTAGACTCAAGTCCTTGAGAGACCTCCAGTTTGGATCCACCTTTTGTTATCCCACTGAGGAACCATTTTGGTACATCCAACTATGGTTCCATATCACTCTGACCTTTGAGGACCCACTATTGACTCCTCGATGTGATGACAAACCTCAGAGTATCCAACTAGGATCACACCATCTGTGTTTATTCCATGGAGGTACCTTCTTGGTACATCCCACTATGGTCCCATATCACTCTAACCTTTGAGGATCCACTATTGACCTCTACATTTGATGACAAACCTCAGAGTATCCAATTTGACTTATCAAACTAAGATTACACCACCTCTGATTATCCTATGGAGGGACCTTCTTGGTACATCCCACTATGGTCCCAAGTTACCCTAACCTTTGAGGTTCCACTATTGACTTCTCTATCTGATGACAAACCTTAGTGTATCCAATTGAGCTGATCCAACTAAGGTATCACCTTGGTCTATCCCACTAAGGTCCTTTAAGTAATCATCCTCGATTCATTCAACCATAGACCCACAAGGTCTGTCCAATATTCAGGACCTAATTCGGATCATCCATAAGTGGATCCACCTGTTCTCTCCATTGTCAACTGAGAACCCATTTGCTTCATCCAATTGAGATCCCACCATAGTCTATCCTACTGAGGAACCTTCCTGGTACATCCCACTATGGTGCCAAGTCACTCTAACCTAAGGTCCAACTAAGGTCACACCTTGGTCTATCCAACTATGGTCCCATTAAATAAAGACCTAAGATTCATCAAACTGAGGTCCCATTGTATCATTCAACCATAGGCCTACCAGATCTATCCAATATTCAGGACCTATTTAGATCATCCATAAGAAGATTCGCCTTTTCTCTCTATTTCCAATAGACAACCCATCCTGGTTCATCCAAATGAGATCCCGCCATAGTCTATCCTACTGACGAACCTTCCTGGTACATCCCACTATGATCCCAAGTCACTATAACCTTTGAGGACCAACTCTGGACTCGTCTATCAAACCTCAAACCTCATCTGTCCAACTTAATCCCTCCAACTAAGGTCTAACCTTGTCTATCCAACTAAGGACCTACTTTGACCTGACTGAAGACTTGCCTCGATTCAACTCTCTTGATCCATCCAACAACCCTAGTATCCAGATATCTCATCCCCACCATCTGGATCATGGTTCACCCTCCCCTTTCCACTTACAACAAGCCTGCTGGTCGCCATGCAAGGCCGCGCGCGCGCCCTCCTACTGCCCTACTGCCCCCTGGCGGTCGTTTCCCCTGTCAGACCCGCAAAACCTCCCTCCGATCGTTTGCGAGAATGTGGCTGGGTGTTTGCGTTTTTTGTCCGCGTTGCGCGTTCTACCACCAAATTTCGTAGCGAAATCGAAGAAATCAAAGATACCGAAGATGATGACCTATAAGGCTCCTCTGATTGGACTGTGCCCGTTGGCTGTTTTTGTTTGTTGTACTTCTCACTACGTAGAGATTTTTACTAGACGCATTCCCTCCATGACTCCCCACCCTCATCCATCCACTTCCGGATTTCGGGAAAACTGTATTGTCACCTTGGACCATTTCTTGGACCCTTTCTTCCACTCCGCCCCCATTGGACCCAAAGGACCCGAGCCTCTAGCTTACAGCAATTAATTCATTCAATTAATATGCAATCTCGATTTGGTCAAATTTTGGGCAACGACTTTTCCACCAAGAAAAAAAAGAAAAGAATAAGAAGAGACATTTTCTATTCTATTATTTACACCACCTTTTTTTGGATCACCATTTTGTTTCCATTTTTTATTTATTTCTTTTTTCGTCCCCCTCTCATTTTCAATTATCAATCAACCCCCCTCTCACCCCTTTTCTCTGTCTCTCACTCTATCTCTCTCATCATTCTTATGATTATTATTATGATTGCGATTCTTCTTATTGACTGTAATGTTTGTCCTCTCGCCACCAATGGCTGTGAATTGTCCGTCTAGGCGATCTTTGCCAGTTGTATCCCCGAGATTATTGACTTGATCGGGACTAGGCCCAAATATGGCGGCACCTTGAAGAACGAAAGAGGCAGAAGGTGAGAAGAACTCCATAGCGATCTGTAATCTACTACTACCACGTACATGCATCATATGCCAGTTTTGTGTATTCATATGTTTTTCTGTTTCGCCGTTGCGCATTTGTTTTCGCCCCCCACCACCACCACCACCACCCCTCATTGTGTCTCCATGCCAACGATAACAAGATGGCCGCTATCGGTCATTCACCCCCCGCCTCGCATCTTCCTCGTTCGTTGTCTCTTTACGTTTACTCATTTCGTTGTCGTTTTCGTTTTCGTTTTTTTTTGGTTACCATATGTGGCAAACGAATCTAACCTCATCTTTTTGGTGTTAACACTTGCTCTAGTCGTTCTCTGCGTTTGCGTTTTTATAGTCATACTTGGAACATGATCCTGCACGCTTTCTGTACGATCCCATCCCCGTTGTCAAGCAACCAGACAAAAAAAAATGAAGAATTTTGACAGAAAGTTCGAAATGGTTCAATGGAGGTTCCGATTTGCGAGGACCCAGATCAATTTGCTCGTGATTCAGTGTTCTAGATGAGATGCATGTGAGCATGCGCGTTCCTGTCTTCTAATTGTCAGTCAACCGAAACGGATGCGCGGCGTCGGGAACGAGCGTGACTCCCAAGCCGGATGCAAGATGGCGGACGATGACGTGTCAGTGATGCGCGGCCAAGCATTGTGCGCATATCAGGCGTAACACCCTGTATATAACTCAGAAAAAAAACATGAACACTTCACTCTTCTGTTCATTTCGATGCAATCGACTCACTGATTGACTGCAAATTAGCTGGATGCGTTTTCTGAATGTCACGTCTAGTTAGCTGCTAGGTGGTTTTGGATTTGCCCACCCCCACCCCCCACCCAACATCCATCCCCACCAGCCTCGAACATCCTCGGATCCATTTCACGCACATCACATTGCAAAACGAATCAGCAGCCGAATTGCAGCGCGACCGGAAATGCGAGTGTGTGTGTGTATGGTAGAGTTGCGTGCCTCCACCCCCCACCACTCCGCCTCCAGTATACAACCACCCCACCACCACCACCACCACCCACCATATCGTCATTACAGGAAGTTGTTGCTACACGTAGATTTTTGTTGTTCTCGAGCGTACGAAATTTGCGCCCGGAAATTTGCAACGTTGCAACGCACGGAATGTGGGCAACGTTGCAAATTGTCATGCGAGCACACCACCACCATTTTTCTGCCAGCCACCACCTAACCACCTAACGAGACGCTGCTCGTCGTTCGACCACCCCTCGTTCTCTAACAACGCTCTGTAGTTTTGATCTTTGACCTCTAACTTAACTACTAACTTACTACTTAAGTCGCATGCGAGCATCATGGATGACCGTAGAGTTTTGTGATTGTTTCTTGGATTGATCCAGCTCAGATTTACCTAACGACAATAAGCGCAGCAAACAATCTCTCACCGATTTCCTGTTTGCGGTTTGTTTGATTTGACCTTCATTTGACCGGATCAATTTTGTGCCCTTGTGTGCCCTTGACCCGATGACCTTGACACTAATGCGTGCTTTTACGTCTGAGCCAGGCACATCGTCGTCTGCGGACACATCACCTACGAGTCCGTCTCGCACTTCCTCAAGGACTTCCTGCACGAGGACCGCGAGGACGTCGACGTCGAGGTCGTCTTTCTGCATCGGTACGTAGCGCCCCCTATCTCCAACCGCCCGCCGCCGCCGCCTTCTCCTCCCGTCTCTTCGACGACCCGTTCGAGAATACCGTTCCGCCGCGTTCGAAATCCAACATGGCGGACGGCATCCTCGAACGGATTTTTTGTTTCCGATTATTTTGCTAACCCCCGTTTACTCGACATCGACCTTCGGGTGTGACCTCTACTCGCCATTTTGTTTCGCCCGCCATCCCACCGCCACAATGTTCATGTTCGTGTCTTGTAGAAAGGAGCCCGACCTGGAACTGGAGGGACTCCTCAAGCGGCACTACACGACCGTCGAGTTTTTTCAGGGAACGATGATGAACGCTGTTGACCTTGAACGTGTCAAGGTATATCCGCTTCCGAGCCCGCTCGGTTGCTCACTCTCTCTCTCTCTCTATCTCTCTCTCGCTCTCTCTGGTTCTCTAGTTCTCTAGTTAAACAAATGGACGCCAACGCATCTATTAAAAACAATTCAGTCTCATCGTTCGTTCGTGTGTTTACCGATCAGTCTCATGTTTTTTGCGCTGCTTCTCCACTTTGGCTCTCTTACAACAATTCGTATATATATATATATAATTCTGGCGAGCGCACTTGTTTCTATGATTTCCTCCACGTTCCAAACATAACCTCTGTTCAAAACAACAATAACATGCCGAAACTTCACTATTTGTTGATGATTGACACGTTGCTGACAGCTGTCATTTGGTTGACAGCTGTCAGTTGGGTGACAGCTGACAGCTGTTTGACAGACTGTCATTGGAGGTTATGTCTGGACGGAATTGTTTGCAGACAAGTAGTATTGGACTTAGTATGAACATCAAACGTATTTATCTAGAGTTTATATATATATCTGCATGCATGCATAAGAGTTTTTTTGGGGTACGAGCGGCTTATTCCCAGCTGGAACGTCAGCATCCTGGAACGGAAAGGACCAACCAATCGACAACCAACATGTAGAACATACACACAGAGGGCATTTGTTTGTTGTCTCTCTCTCTCTCATTTACGAAACGATTGATTTTTGTTTTACCCCCTCCTCCCACAACCCTCTCGTTCTCCCACCCCCCCACCACTATCTCTTAACCTTTTGCGTTTTGTTTCTTGTCGTTTCGTGTTTGTTTCGTTTCCGTTTTGGTAACGCGTCTTGGCGATGTGCAGGAAACCACCTGACCTAGAACTGGAAGGTCTCTTCAAGAGACACTTCACAACCGTTGAATTCTTCCAGGGTACCATCATGAACCCTATTGACCTACAAAGGGTCAAGGTAAGGTCATACACACACTCATACTAATTCTAATCGCTGTCTCTCTCTCTCTCTCTCGCTCGCTCTCTATAATTATCTCTCTCACACTTTTCTACTCTGTCTGTATGTGCGTGTGTGTGTGTTGTGAAAGAATGTGTGATAGAACCGGAAGTTGATGACCTCAAATCATGAATGTCAGGATCGTTTTTGTTTTTTTTTCGTTATTTGCTGGTCCAATTTGGCCCAATGAGTTCTGATGTTTTTTTTTTGCTGCGCGTGCGTTCTCACTCACTCTCTTGCTGTCGCTATCGTCTCTCTCTTTCTATCCGTGTGAAGCATCAAGCAAGTGTGTAATATGTGTTCGGGGCAGGTAAGATGAATGATTGATGGGGAAACCGGATGTGGCTTGTTGATGAGTGCCCACGTGACCAGGTGCAGAGCGACCTACCTGGATATGTTTTGTGTGACCCCCCCCCCCACCACTCCGCGTTCATGATCCCCCATGCATCCTTCGACGAATAGGGACGGAAATGACCGATCGTAACCCTACTTTTTGGATATAACTAACCATAATCGACACACACATTGCATCCTCTCTGTCTGTCTCTCTCTATCTCTCTCTGAAGCGCCTCCCGGTGGTAAGTTGGCCTTTCTAGTGGCGTTTTTTTCTCTGATTTTGTTCTCTCTCTCCATTCTCTATCTCGCTCTACTGTAACGAATCACACCGAAACACACGACGAAGATGAACTCATTGATTTGATACCAGACATTTAACAATTGCACTGATGTCTCATCTAACGAGCAAACTGAAAGTAACAAGAAATGAAGCAATGAATTATGGTTATCCAAAAAAAAAATAATTTTTTTTCGATGAAAATTGATGAATTTTTAAACATTGCTTTACCTAACGAGTAAAAGCTTCTAGAACATGCTCGTTAGGTGAGGCTCCATGTCAGTTTCACATAAAGCAGCCTCCAAATATTGTAGTTTATAACTTTTACCAACATTCATACGAAATACATCTTAATCCTGAAGCTTCCTGGCAATTTTCGTAAAACTTTATGAAAAAATATTTTTGAACTATTTTGACTTGCCAAAACTAACCTAGTTTGATACAAATTTAGTGTTTGATTACTCTCATTGGATGCAAGGCTAGCTGAGAGATTTTCTCACGCACATAACCAAAACCAAAACCACCTCCAAAAAAAAACCAGCAAAATGCATGATGAGCGATTGGCTGAACGTAGTGCCCTGTATTTATTGATCGTTTTTATTGATCGAGTAGTGAATGCCATTTTTGTCTTGTCTTGACTTGCGATTGTGATTGCGTAGACGCATCCTAGTGATCATCGTAACACAATTATCTCTTCATATCTTCACGTCTATCTCTCTCGCTCTCTATTTCTGTCTGTGTAACTTTCGATCTCGAACAAGAAATTTGTAAAATTGTCTAAGAGATGCTTTGACTGAGCCGGCCCTGTCGTCAGCGGCCGCGAGGCAGACCGATGACGCTTTCGCAGACCGGAAGTGCGGAAGGTTGCACTCGTCGGGGATGGTTTGATGAAATCGGTCCGCTTCGCGGAAGTTGATGATTTGTTGATGCGTGAGAGGGGGGATAATCGACTAAAACGATGTTTGCTTTCTGTTTTCCTGTCGACGGTGTCGCCCAGGTACACGAAGCCGATGCGTGCCTAGTACTAGCGAACAAATACTGCCAGGATCCGGATGCTGAAGATGCCGCCAACATTATGCGCGTCATCTCGATCAAGAACTACAGCGACGATATCCGGGTGATCATCCAACTCATGCAGTATCATAATAAGGTGAGTTGAAGATAGTAATGTATTGAGAATCTTTAAATTTTTCAAAAATATGATCATGAAGCAAATCTAACTTGAAAAATCTAATTTGACCGGCGCCTCCGCCAAAAATATTTCTTATAATTTAACATATATAAAAAATTAAGATATTTGGAAAAGATTAAATGACTGATAATGCTCTATCTATATATATAGTATCATAAAAATATAAATTTGAAATTGATTTTCATTCGGACTCTTTTTTACAGACCATTTTAACTAAACATTTTATGTTAGTAAAAATATCCAAATTTTACAGAAAAACATGGATAAAATTTTAAAATTTGGATGTGAATGAAAGAATGGTTTAATACAAATTGATTAATGGTAAAATCATAATCCTATCATCAAAAGATCAAAAGATATGTACATTTGAAATTGTAAAGTAGATTTGACCGGCGCCTCCGCCAAAAAAATTATCATTTATTTGAAAATTATCAGAAATTTTAATAGTTGGAAACATTTAAATGACTAAAACCGTTTTATCTATCGATATAATACCATAAAAATGTAAAATTAAAATTGATTTTTATTTACACCCTTTTTTATTTACGATTTCAAGTAAAATATGTAGATTTGTAAGAATTTCAAAACTTAGCCGAAAAACTCGAATAAAACTGCAAAACTCACATCTAGAGAATAGAATGGTTTAATACAAATTGATTAATGGTTAAATCATAATCCTGTCATCAAACAATCAAAAGTTATGGACATTTGAAGTTAGAATGTATTTTTGACTGGCGCCTCCGCCAAAAATTATATGATTTATTTTACAATTATCCGAAATTTTAATAATTGGAAATATTCAAATGACTAAAAACGTCTTATCTATCTATATTATACCATATAAACATAAAATTGAAATTGATTTTCATTTGCATCCTTTTTTATTTACGATTTCTACTAAAATATGTTAATTTGCAAGAAAATCAAAATTTAGCAAAAAATTTCGAATAAAAATGCAAAACTCTTATCTGGAGGACAGAATGGTTTAATACTAATTGATTAATGGTTAAATCATAATCCTATCATCAAACAATCAAAAGTTATGGACATTTGAAATTGTAAGGTACTTTTGGCCGGCGCCTCCGCCAAAAATTATATGATTTATTTATCAATTATAAGAAATTTTAATAACTGGAAACATTCAAATGACTAAAAACGTTTTATCTATCGATATAATACAATAAAAATGTAAAATTAAAATTTGTTTTTTGTTTATACCCATTTTTAATTACGATTTCAAGTAAAATATGTAAATTTGTAAGAATGTCAAAATTTAGCTGAAAAACTCGAATAAATCTACAAAACTCATATCTGGAGGATAGAATGGTTTAATACAAATTGATTAATGTCCAATTCATAATCCTGCCATCAAACAATCAAAAGTTATGGACATTTGAAATTGGACAGTATTTTTGACCGGCGCCTCCGCCAAAAATTATATGATTTATTTAAAAATTATAAGAAATTTTCATAATTGGAAACATTCAAATGACTAAAAACGTTTTATTTATCGATATAATACTATAAAAATGTAAAATTAAAATTGCTTTTTGTTTACACCCATTTTTATTTACGATTTCAAGTAAAATATGAAAATTTGTAAGAATGACAAAATTTATATGAAAAACTCGAGTTAAACTGCAAAACTCATATCTGGAGGATAGAATGGTTTAGTACAAATTGATTAATGGTGTGACGGAGCAGAATGTTGTTGGACTGCTCCTGAAGGTGTGGGGCTCCGAACTCGGGTTTACGCTACTGACTTGGAACTACACTCACGTGGACGCCACACATCACGCCGTTGAACGG
>JARJDZ010001021.1:0-41415 GCA_030264555.1 Aleochara sp. GC000083
AAAATTTCGAAAACTATGCTAAATGGATAAATAACTATAAACGGAGCCTATAAACGGACTCCTTTGCCCAGTGGCATATGGGCACCGGGCACATCCAGGGTTGGTTAATCCTCGAAGTCGAACAACGGCCACTGCGGTTGGAAGTTGGATGGGTGACCGATTTCGGGATGGTCGACATTTCGAATCTGGCCGTTGCAGGACTTCCACATCTCGGGCCACCGCCCTGTAATTGTCGCAGGACAGGTGAAACCACGAGGGAAGTTTCTGTGATCTCCAGATATCGTATGACGGCCATCTTGGGTCCTTCATCCACCAGGACATCGTGCTATGTCTATAACGTTCCAATCGTGGTTGGTAGTTGCCATCATAGGGTTGTAAGTCTTGGTTAGTTAGGTCGTGTCCATCCGGGTTGTAAGTCTTTTGCTTTTTTAATTTTAAATTTTGCACTTTCAAATACTTGTTATTTCTGAAATTGTCATTTCTAACTTCAGGACAATCGATTATAATAAACATTTCTAAGGATCTTCGTGTTTTCTGGAAAACTCGTACACTTGTTTGATACATTTCCATAGTAATTTTGCAAAATTACGACTTTTTCGGAAGGTTTTCCTAAAATTTTCCTCCGTAAGAACCTGCTCCTTGCAATTACTAACAATTTTAAAAAGAATGATCCAAATCCAAGATTAGATTATGATTTTGACAATCAAATTTGTAAAAATCTTTCTAAAGGGATGTCATTGTAAGTAACTTGGTAAATTTGCAAATGTGGTATTTGTTCATGAAAATTTTGGTAATTTTTGAGAGAATCAAATATAATTTGACTGAATTTTGATATTCAGAATCGTATCTAATCGCTATTTCATGATTCATCAGAATTACTGCTGAAGAATTTAATGACCAATGACCAATATTTAAGAAGCCTTGGATACAACTTTCAACAATTAAAAGAAAATTTGAGTTCTAGTCAAGGTATAAGCAACCTCTTTATTTAAAGGACAATTTTTGCATACATTAAACAACAAAATTATTATATTACGTGAAGAAGTATTCAACACTATAATCTTGTTCCAACCTTCATCTTGTAGAAAATTTTGGCAAAGACATAATAAATTACTATAACAAAATATGTATGAAAAACGAAGATTTATGAGTCGGCTCAATATTTAAACATTTAAAACAAAACCAGAAACTATATAGTTACAAAAATTGAGAACCTTGATGTTGAATTTCAACTAGTGACANTTTCACTCAAACCACCTCAAAACATAAATGAGCTTACGCCAAAAGACGCACACCATTAACACACATAAATAATGCATAAGCAGAAAACTTAAGCTAAGTAAGTTAGTGCCTGAAAGCCGTTAGAAACGATAGTGTTGTGCATACTATAATGTGAAACGCACACCTTTAGATCCCTTGGATCCTTAAAATAATACCATCCTCCCATTCTCGAATGACACCCACACACCCGAGAAGCATCCTGCACATAAACGTGCGAATATCACCAATTAGCAAGTGCGTACCGTCACCACACGCGCACATATCCTGAAGAAGCTCGCCTCTCTTGCAGAGTTATCGCGCTGGTAATCACAAACAGCTCTTAGGGTCTCTTAAGGTGCGCCGCCTACGCGTTTAAGAGCCTCGCGAATAATACATGAGCTGTTTGGTGCCGGCCGCCTTCGCAGCTCTCTGCCGGCATGCGGGAGGACGAAGAAGGACGCGAGGGACGCAATTTAAGCGGCTTTCAAACGCGGTGCTTCGTTAGATGTCTCTTCGACACGACCAGCGAGTCCTTTGGCTGGGAGTGATAACAGCTGCTCGTGCTTGGAAAAACAGCGCAGCGTCGACGCTGGCGACGACCTTCCTTCGGGTGGCTTGTTTTTCTTGATGATGTTAAGGCCCCAGCCACCAACCGTTCGTTATCTCGATTTGTAGTCGGCTGCCAGTGAGTGAATCAACGAGTGATTCGTTAAACAAGCCGGTCTTGTTTTGACAACTGGCCGAGAATCCACCGCATGTGCAGTTAGTGCTCGGTAGCTTTTCTGGGATATTTCTGGAGTCGACTGCATAATTCAAGATAGTTGCCAGGTTTTCATGTTTAAGATAGCTTTATGATTTTCTGGCAAGTAGATTTCTTTGTAACTTATTGCCTTCTAACAACTTCCTGGTGGTTTATCAAATGGTTTATTGTAGTTACCAAGGTTTGAGAGAAGTTTTCAAAAGTATGTTTGACTTGATCTCCAGAATTGATGGTTTTTCGATTAAGGAGTTTTTCTAAAACACTGAAAAGGATAGTCTGATAGAATAAGATCCAGAAAGTAAGTTGGATCTTGATAAAGATACTATCCAAGGTTAAGATTTTTTCTTCAATCAAATTTTCTCTTAGAATGACATTTTTCCAAGTGACGAAGATGTCCTTTAAGTTGTAAGTTGAAAATGTATAAACCAACACCAATCTCATAGTTTATCCATTCATTTCTTGTGATTGGTAAGATTTAGAAGAAATTTTCAAATTTTTGCTGGACTTGATCTTCAGAAATTAAGATTGCTCCATCCATGAATTTTTATAAGGAACTTAAAAGGATAATCTGATGAAATAAGATCCAGAAAGTAAGTTTCATGTTGATAAAGGAACAATCCATGATCAATATTTTTTCCTTGGTAAATTTTTGAATAAGGTCATAAAAGAATGATATTTTTCTAAATAATGAAGATATTTTTCATTGTGTTATAAAGATTTAATGATGGAATCGACCATTAGAATTGGAGGTTTTTCTGTCCAAGAATTTTTCTAAGGAACTGAAAAGGATAATCTGTTGGAGTAAGATCCAGAAAGTGAAGATATTGTTAAAGAGACCATCCAAGATCAAGAATTCCTTTTTCAATCAAATTCTCTGCATGAGATGACAAAAAAAATATTTTCTTAAGTAACAATGAAAATTTTAATCGAGCTTAAAAGATGGAACAATTATTATTAATTATTTCAGAAAAATGTAAACCAAATCTTCTTCATGATTGATTCCCCAAGAATTTTTTCACCTATCCTTAAGAACCCACAATCCTGTATATATTTCTACGATACCTTTGGTGGTAACCAATAGCAACGCTTTAATTTGAATAAATTCCAAAAAGTTTGATTCCCTCTATGAATAATAAATGATACATGAAATGCGTCTGCACTGAATGTCCTCCAAGTCTTCCTCCTCACTGAAATATGAGAAATATTTCATTTTCATATTTGCCCGATGAGAAATGTTTAAACTTTTCTGCCTTTCCTTCTTTGTCCCTTCCCCTTCAATGATTTTTTCCATTCTTTGCATCTTCCTCCATTCTTCCATCCTGTCCAGTAACATTCGCCGAGAAGTAGTGGGATAGAAGATCCTTGGAGCAAATGCCGAAGAAATGAGCGCGAAGGAAACAAATGGGAAGGAAGTTAAAACGAGTGAAAAGAAAAGTAATGCGAGTGGATGAAACGAAGAGAAGCCAGATGGGAATGACATGCATGCATGGTGCTATCATATGAGGGCGCGCGAAGAAGTGGCTGAATCGTAAACGCTAGAAGGTTTGAATTCCGCCCGCATCCGAAGGAAAGTTCGCCTCCATATTATCCTCGATTTAAATAAAGTTATAAAATTTTATTTATACTTTTATGTCGCAGATGGAATGGCACGAAGCCGGAATCGACATCGGCACTCTTCTGCCGCACAAGAAGAAGAAGAAATGAATCAAATGTGCTCGTAATTCCTCAAAGAACCGGAGAGAATTTTAACTGCTTCTCTCAGTAGTTTCCAGTCGAAAGTGCCAATAATCGTTTATGCGATGACGAAGACGAAGTCATCAGCATAGACGATCACTCATAAAGTAACCATTAAATTTTTCGATTTATTGAGGTGTTTGTATTTTTCAAAAAAGGATGATTGAAGAAAATAACAATAGGTAATAATGGAAAACGTGTAATGAAACAGAAGAAGAAGAAGAAGAAGAAGAAAAAGAAGAAGAAGTTATAAATGTAGACAATCACAAATATATTTTAAAACAGGATAACTGAAGAAAACAATAGGATATCTATGGGTAACAGTAGATATCATAAAACGAAAAAGAAGAAGAAATTAATACAGAAAATCACTCATAAACCAACTCATAAATTTTTCGATTTCTTAAGGATAATTCAAGAAAACAAAAGAATAGCGATAAACAAACCAAACAATACATTTCTCGATTTATTGAGGCTTTTGAAATTTTCAAAAAGGATTCGAAGAAACCAAGGGAATAACAATGAATAATAAAGAATTACAATAACAAGTCATCAACTATTAACTTTTGCATTTATTGCAATCTTCAGAAAAAGGATAATTGAAGAAAACAAAAGATTAATACTTTGTAATAACATGCAACAAAGAATAATCATTAAATTTGTCAAATTATTGAGTTATTTTAAAATACCCAAAAAGGATAATTGAAGAAAAGAAATAATAGCAATGAGTAACAATGAAAACCATGCAACGAAGAACAAGAAGTCATCGTCAATCAGTCATCGTCAATCAGTCATAAACAACTCTTTAAATTTTAATATATTTATTTAGGTTTTTGTATTTTTGGAAAAAGATAATGGAAGAAAATAACAAAATGATAGTGAGGAATAATTGATAACATGCAACAAAGAAGAAACAGTCACTAACGTAGACAATCACTCATATATTAACTATTAAATTTTTTGATTAATTTAGGTATTTGAATTTTCAAAAGAGGATAATTCAAGAAAATCGAAGAATATCAATAGGAAATAATGGATAACAACCAACGAAGAGAAAGTCATCTTCATAGACAATCACTTATAAATAAACTATTAAATTTTCGATTTATACACCTCAATAAAATTTCGAAAAAAGGATAATTGAAGACAACAAAAGAATAACAGTGAGAAACAATGGATAACAAACAAAATATATTTGCTTGAAATATCCTGACCCAGATCCTTTCTGCATGGATGTACCAAGAAGTCATCATAAACGCGTTTAAAATTTTAAAAGGCAAACTTTCGGGACCTCCTCCTCCTCCTCCTTCCCTGAAGAACTTCTTCCTGGTGTTATTGCGATCATTACCATCGCTCCCTGCTCCGGCTGTCGCTCCTGTTGTCTCTTTGCTGTTTACGTTGGCTGGTTCGCGTTGTCGTTATTGTCGACGTCGTGCGTTGCGTTGTGTTGTTGCTTGGGGGCGGTTCGCGGGGGCGGCAAGCGCGACTGCCTTATTATGCGTGTCGTAAACTTTGCAGGCGCGCACTCGTACGCGCAAACACAATGTCTAATTATAAATTTATTTCATATTCCCTTTGGCGTCCGCCATTCGCTCCTCGTCCTCCGTCGCCATCTCATTTCCTCCCTCTGCGTTCTGCAGGGAGACGCGAAACGGTAACCGTGTTGTTATTATTTCGCGCCATGCAAATGCATTTTATTTCGTGTTGGCGGAGTCGAGCGCGCGCTGTCAGCGTATAATTTGCAATTTTCTTTTCGCATTTTTAATGTCTGCATATTTGCAGCAGCAGCAGTTCGCGTTTTTTTGGCAGGTGACGTTAGAAAATGGAAACTAGTTTGCGTTCCATTTATTTGCAACTTTCATATGCAATGATGCTCTTTTAATTTCTTGATATTTTTTTTGGTGTCTTTATATTTGGACATTTGCAAATTTAATATGAGCACTTCATGTTTTTATGACGCGTTTTCTGCGTGTTTACTTCCGGTTTCATGTGTCTTCTTGTATTTGTGGGGCACTCGACGGAAATTGTTCATTTTTCCGGTTTGCGTCAAGATCCCACGCGTGCGTTGAATGGGACAACAGGAATTGTCATTTTTAATTTAGACCTTTCTTATTTTTATCATTTCTTCTTTGGTAATGGGAATTTTTGTTACCTTGATGTGAAGGGAATATTTTTGCCAATTCTATTTTTAGGTGACAATTTATTTGTTTTTTTTTTCGGAGAGCCTTTTGAAATAAATACGAAGGACAATGAAGAGTCAATAAAATCGTAATCTGGAATCTTTTCAGAAGTTATTTCTCAGTTTAGTATACAATCATTTACTAATTTGATTAGAAAATTTTAAATTGTCTATTAAAATTATTAGCTTAAAAATTTATGTTATCAATTTGAATAAATAATCCTTCTTTCGTAACTTTCAAATTTGGAAAAAATCATTTATAAAGAGTTCTTAAAAGCCGTTAAAATTATATTTTGAAATCATCTTAACAGTTGTTCCAGAATATAAGGATACTAACAAAATCTCATTAATTAGTTTCCTTTTATCAACAAATTTGAAATTTCAATAACCAACAAAATATATTCAAAAAAATAATCCTGCTTGAAGAACACTTTATTTTGTCAATATCATTGTTGCTTAAAATTAATTTTATTTCTTTTTTCAAGAAAAATCCTATGAAAGAAAATAGAGTATTGTTTTCTGAAAAACAATAAACCGAAACCTTCAGATTAGTCCTATTCTTGAATCATTTTGGTAGTTGTTTCAGAAAATCAACTTCTCTTCAGTTAGTTTTTTGGATTGCAACATAACTGTGAGATCAATTAACAATAAATTTTAAAAAGTCTGTTCAACTTATTACAAGTTGATAATCTCAGAAACAAATCCTTTTTTGAAAGGATTCAAAAGCTTTTTTTCGAAAGGAAAAAAAGTAAAACTCTATAAAGTCATATTCTGGAATCATATCAGAAGTTTCTCTAGAAAATTTTTGACACTTACACCTTGGAATTCAGCTGTCAAGAAATTTTAAACTATCCTTCCAACTTATTTATAACGTATCACCTCAAAAATTGTAACTTGAAACTTCTGAAAACTNTGGAATCATATCAGAAGTTGCTCTAGAAAATTTTTGACACTTACACCTTGGAATTCAGCTGTCAAGAAATTTTAAACTATCCTTCCAACTTATTTATAACGTATCACCTCAAAAATTGTGACTTGAAACTTCTGAAAAGTAATCCTTCATCAATAACACCTCTGTTTACTCAATACTTGATCAAGCAAGATCTTGGATCCTAGCGTGCAGAACTGGGAAGCACTTAGACGTGATGATTTTATTGACAGGACGACGAAGGACAACGATTCCTGTATGAAGACCAGGAATGTGTTGACTTGTCCGAAGCGTACGCCATCGAATAAAACGTGCTACAAACGTCTGCAAAACGAAGGAATTAAACGACGAGGACAGCCACATCCGGCTTTCCGATATCGAATTGGATAGAAATAAAAGTTGAATGCCGGTCGATTCGCCACTCCCGATGATCCTTATAATGTTGCCCTGGACGGAATGAGTTATTGTCGATAGTCCCGTTCATATTTTAGTAGTTTTCCCATATACTGACGTTGAGGAATTTATTGGTCGATGATGAGATGACAACTAAATTGGAACTCTTCGAATTTTGTGGTAAGAAATATAATCAATAAATAATTTCGTGGAAAATTCATCAATTGTATTCGATTTGTAAACGCAGTTTAGCAATCTCGTTTTGTGGTTATCAAAGTGATTAAAACCCAGGGGATACTTTAATGCGCATGAAATAAATTGACATTCGTGCCATTATTTCGGTTTTAATTGAGCGTCACACAAAGTTTAAATCCGTAGATCGATAAACTCGATGAAGACAAACAGGACGAGTACACGGATTATCCTGCACTCAATTGGGACATTCATACGGTAATAGCAGCTATATTTTTTCCATTGAATTCCTCTTCCATTTTTTTTTGCTTTTGGGCTCATGTTGTAAATACCCCACGACATGGAACATGGAGGGCCATTAATCAGGATGGAAGGGATTCCTCCTCGTCCCGCATTTCATACGGGAGCCACTATCGATTGCTACAAATGCACGACCAAATCAAATATGGACTGCTTCAATCAAACTAAACGCGAAGCATGATGGAAGCAATCAAAGCGATAGATATAACTGAGTGATGAGAAATTCTCCGGGCGAAAGAACCGAATAACATCCCGAAAAAAAGCGAATTCGCGAAGAGAACAATGAAGACATAAGTAATCGCTTTGTTTGTACGTTCGCGCGAATATTGCTGCGCATATTTGGGTCAAGTGTCATCGTTTTCCAGAATTCCAATTGCCGCCCCGCGTTTGTTTGTTTGCATCTCAGCGCTGCCAAGTTGTTTTTCGGGCGCATTGTTGTTGTTGTTATTCTTCGCGCGCCGCCCCCGCTCGCGAAAAACGTCGATGTTGTTGTCAACGACGACGTCGCGAATCGAACAGCCACCCCCTCAGTGAACGAACGAAGAGATGGTGCATGTCTTTTGTGTCTCATTGCCTTGTGCACGCGTCATTCGCTTGATGGCGGCGTGTTTTTCACTCGCGTTTTATTGCGCCAAACTAAACGATGCCAGGCAAGGATAATGGACGTGCAGACGCTGTGCCATCTCGCTTTTTCACTCCCGCCATTTTTTTCACCATCCAGCCAGAGCTTGGCTTTGTAGTTGATGGTTCGTCTGCGTTTTTGATGACGTCCTGTCTCCTTTCGTCCTGACGCCCGAAACGAGACGAGTTGATCTGTGGTTTCATCGCGAATAGTTTGCTCTAACCTTCTAATGTCTGGAGGTTTTTCTTTCAAGGGTTGGATATCAAATATGACACCATTGGGTGCATTTTACCATATTTATCCTGGAATTTCAGCAAAGGATAACTACAAAAAAATTTCCATTTCTTATAAATTCCAAAAGATGACACCACTTACAATCCAAAATTTGAATTTGGCGCCTTTTTTGTACCAAAAAAGGACTACAGATTGAGCTACTAATCGAATTCAGGATTTGAAAAATAATCATTAACAAATACTCTTTAACATCTTCTATCTTGTATTTTTTGTATAAAACAATGAATAGTGATTCCATCAGAAGACCTGTATGCATAATACTATCAGAATGGAAAGGTCCAAGGATAGGAATTATCCCCTTGAGTCCGTTGAATCATACGTCAATATATTCCCGACTTTATTATCTAATTCTAAATTATTCGACCCGGGAGAGTTAAGGGATGTGAGCACACACCCATTTCAATGTGTGTCTATATGCATTTCGAGGCGAACGACTCACTCCCAACTTGGAAATCTCATCCTGGCTGGACCAAGGATAAACGTCCTCTTGCTTCTTGGCGAGTATTCGATTGAGTTTCAGCTTAAAGCGACCTCTTTCAGCAAGTTTATCTGCTCAAGAGGTTTGCACTATAAACTTAGACACATTTCAAATTATTGCTGACATAACCCCAAAAATTATCCTTGTAATATAACTTGTAATTAATCCTGCAAATGACTTAAAACTCCTTTTAGACGTTGTTATCCTAAGATTTGATCCAGTTACCATGGCAATAGTTTGTAGATTTACAAGGAAATTAGTTATTTTAATATGGGGTGCTCTCCAAGGATAATTTATCTATTCCCCATGAGAAGGAAATTACTTCTGATGGTTTTAATCTATCCGAACTCTAATTTCTTGGAATGCATTAGGTTTAAGGATAATACCTCTCACCGAAAGATCTGAAATTTTATTCCACGTTATGTTATCCTGCGCGTGCGGCTTTCCTATGTTTGTTACGACATCTTTTAATGTTTACCTTGTTGTGCCATGAATATGAAATATAATAAGCTCGTAAAGTTGGTTCTCCGCGTGAAAGTCTTGCACCGAGTGAGACCGATGAAAGATTAAGCACGTTTGTTCGCGTTGTCCTCACCTTCATGCGAGCACATCCTGCGGATTCTTTCGGCGCTGAATGTGGATGGAAAGTTCATCCTTGCGTGTGCGGGCTCTTTTTGGACTGGTAGTTAATGTGCACGATGTGTGCGGCTGGAGGGCACACGTGAAATTAAACTTCTTATCACAAACTAAATGCGCGCTGGTGGCAAGAGTTGGATGGCGGCAGCGGAGCCTAATCGTGTTACCAAAGTAAAACCGGAGCACCAACCCGACCGAAACTTACTGCTAACCTCAAATAAAAGCAATCGTCGACGGAAAAGTTTCGAAGAACAAAAGATTAAGATGTAGCTCGTAGTTTAGTTTCGTCTTCGACTTCTTTAGGTCTATGTTACAAATGTCTTCGGATGGAGTTCTGGTTGAAAGGATCAATGGTTTTGGGAATTTGTTCAGTTTTGGGTTGTAGCATTTTCGGAAAAACCTTCAAAATTTCAGAGACTCTGTTGAAAAATTCTTCCAGGATAATCCAAGCATATTTTCATAGAAAGAATTTCAAAATTGTTATTATTTTTTCGGATATCATGACAAATGTCAAATATTACCAGCAAATTATCAAAATTCTATTTGACATGTCACACCAAGATCATATTTAACAATCCTTAAATTTGTAACCATAGTAACACTTTATTTCACATCATCCATTTTGATGACAGATGAAAAACAATTAATTTCTCGCACTTGTGAGATAAAGAACGCCATTTTTCTAGTGAATAATGTTAAATTTTCGACACTGCTGATATATCCTCTTGAAAAGATACATTTTAAGGATCAACGATTGATCCTTCATTGGTAACATCAGTCTACATCAAAATGTTCTTTCCAAAACTATCAAAATTCATGTTTGACTCAGCATACAACTAAGAAATTTTATCTTAACGATGATAAACAATGGACCAACATATTACTTACCGCATTGACAGCTGTCATGTCCTTGGACGCAGGCTCCGATTCAGCAGCTAAGCTGTCATTCTGCAACAAGAAACACCAATAAAATTACCACCAAGAACACACTCACAAATCACATAATTGATGGGATATTCGAACAGGCATTTTATCGCATTGTCAATGTTTGTTTTGAAGTGTTATTGATCCATCATCGATTGCTTGCAACGGCAGCGAACGTAAACATTGTAAATACGAAACATTCTGCAATCGTAACATATTTATGGCGATATCAGATTTAAGTAGGGTATCTTTTGAATTTCCCAAGTATTTCGAGCTGGCGAAATAGATGAAAGGAGTCGAAATGTGGCAAATGCCGCATCTGGCCGTCTAGTAAAACTCTTCATTTTTATAGATTTCAATAACATTTTTATGTCCGCGCCGATCGTCCTTGTCGCAGAGGAAGACACGCACCGAAGAAGGCTTCGACGAATGCTTGCATAAATAAATCACAGCCGAAGACGAATGCTTCCATAATATTTAATGTCACTTCTTCGTTCTTCTTCGGGATGAATGAATGCGAATAAGGAGTAGGCTTTTTATTTTTTTTGCCCTTCGTCGGATTTGTTTCCTTTTATTGAGTGTTATTGTTGTTTCTAACGTGCAGAAAGGTTTTTTTCGGTGAAACAATGAATATTTTATGAATGCCATGTCGGATGAAATAATGGATTTTGAGTTTTTGTGGATTCGTTCGTTGACAATATTTTACTATCATAAAAGGATATTTATTAAATATTAATCTGTATTTTGATGCTGATTTATAAGGTTGATTTTCTGCCTGTATAATTGCATTTTAATAACATTTTACCAGTTTTTCTTGCAAAAAATTAAATATATTTAGCGTAAATGCATAAACTTGATTTCCTGTTAGAATTTTTCTAGAATATAATTGCATCAAACCTCAACATCGGATGACAAGGAACCAAATGAAACGATATACAATAAGGATACGTCACATTTAAGGAAATGTTCACGTTGGACGCATTTCCAAGCGAAGATGTGAAGACTTTGGGAGGAGGAGTCCTGAAGGAAGTGAAGAACGCACGCAGCCTGCGAATCTAACTAGGAACTGGGAACCAAGGAGGACACGTCGCGCAGTTTCGCCGTTGTCCATTCGAATGCAATGCACTTTATAGCATTTTTATGGCAGGAACATCTGCTCGCAGTAAATTCCTCTATAATGTGGTTTCGTTTCGGTGCGCTCTTCGTTTATATAAAGATTGGACGCTTGTCGTTTCTGTCACGAAACAAATTGCGTCCAGGACGCAGGATGCTTGACCGTTCGGTTCTATTTTAAGTGACATTGCCAAATTGTATAGTTTCCTTTCGGGTGTTTCGACATATTTAATGAAGATTGTTTATGGGTGGTAAAAATATCAATTTTTTATTCCAGAATTTTCTAAGGGTATCCATGAAATATAGATGAAACGAATGTTCACTTAATCCCATAATCAATTTAATTGGAAAATGTTAGTTATGAGTTTGAATGAGAAAATTTGAAGTTTTAATGATAAATTTTCAGGTATGTTACAATCCTTAAGAAATTTGCAAAAATTGTTAAATCTTAACATATTATCATGAGAAAAAAGAAAATTTACAGTTTTCTGCATAAAGTGAATTAAGTCCCTAAAGCAAATGTGATGTAAATTTGATGCTAAATTTTCAAGAGATAAGGTAAGAAATAATAGAGTTATCGGGAAATTCTTAATTAGATCTTCCAAAAATCAAATTATGATGACAATCTAATATTAAAATTTCAGGTATTTTCATCCTTGGAAAAATCATTTACAAAAATGTTAGTAAAATTTTAGAATATCTGTTCTTCTTCTTAAAAAAAAGGAAAAAAAATTAATAGTAAATTTTCAGATATTTTCGTTTTTGGGAAAAACATCTGTAAAAATTGTAGGATCCTTTTATTTCATGAGATGAATAAAAGGGGAAGAACAGGAAGTTATCTGGAAAGTTCAATCAAATCCCTGAAAGACAAATTTTGGTCAAAAATTATTACTAAAATTTCTGGTTGGATCCTGGACTTTTCTCAGGAAGAAAGGAGAGGAAAAATAAAAAATAACCTGGATAAGGTCAACTGAAATTCCCAAAAACAAATCGAGTTATAAATTTAATATTAAAATTTTTGACATTTTTGTTATATTGTTAAATTTGTTGGATTCTTATTACAGTAAAACTTACAGTAAAAATGATAGGGATAAAAGAAAAGTATCAGAATTAAAAATCCAAAAAGTACATTGTGAAATTATTAATTGAATTCTAGATGTCAAAAAACTTTCTTTTTTCTTAAGAAGAAACGGAAAGAAAAGGATTAACAGGAAGTTATATTCATCTGAAGAGATACATCAGAAGATCAAGAAGAAAAATGATAAAATATCAGAAAATTTTGAATGAGAAAATCACTCTTATTCATTTTCTGACATCACAGGGATGAATTTGAGTAAGTGACTTTTAATTTAAACCAAACAACCTAAATGATTAATTTTATTTCATAAAACGTGACCTGAAACTCTTTGTTAACTTATCCCAAGAATTTTCTATTCAATCCCCTCACAGGATCAATTCATCCAAGCCAAATAATTATGTGTACAAACGACACAGCAAAGGCAAAGGCTAACAACCAAATCTCATAAACGAAAAAAAAATGACGAAACAACAAAAATATAACGCAACTAATATTCTTGAGCAACAAGGGCAATTTGCTCGGTAGGAATAATGCGTTATGTTGTTATTAAATGAAATTGAAATTGCCGGGGCGTGTGTATTGTTATTGCGCGGATGGAGCAGGAAGATGCGAAAATGTGAGGAATCGTTGGAGGTTGGTTCGCCGCCAAAAGAACCCCCCAAGAGAACCCCAACGAGTGTGGGGGCACGCGCGTTATTAAATGCCCATATCGTTTGGGCTTCACGGCTTCAATTTCGTTCAATTTGCTTCGGGCTCGCATGCAGCCAGTATGAGAAAGGCATTAAAACGCCGCCTTCGCCACCGCCGCCGCCGCCGAAGAAACATGAACCGTCAATGAAACGTGGCTCTTAACAGGGCTGTAATCAAGAAAATCGAAAAAGCTCCATCGTCGTCGTCGACGAGCTTTTTGCCCGCTTCTTTCGACGGGGGCGGGGGCGGGTGACGCTGATGGAGAAGGATATGCTGAATGAGAGTAGTTAAAATGCGTAATTGGCCAACTCGCAAATATTAACAATACGCTTCATCTGCGACTGCGAGCGAGCGAGCGAAAATGGAGCACAATGAAATATTAAAATATGCAAATGAGTGCTTTTTCAAATGAAATGAACTCTATTTCCCGGCGAAATTGTTCCTGACCGAACCATTTCCCACCCGAAATACCGCACCGCTAGCGCGACGTCAATGTAAATCCATCAAAACGTACATTTCTCTTCGCTGGTAATTACCACGGTGAATGGTGGGACAATAAAGTTGTAATTAACATAAATAAATAATTTTCATTCCGCGCTTTTCTCTCTATTATCTTGCCTCTAAGTTCGTTTCATTACTATTTCTATAGGCTTTGTATAACTATCAATCAGCAATGAATACCATTGAATTATTGTGGTATAATGCATTAATCCTTGAATGACATATTTTAAGGACAATGTTAGTTTAAGGTATTTTGTAATTTCTTGAAAAATCTTGATGGATAACCTTTAACTGATACACCTAAAGAAAATTCTAAAGAAGTGCAAACAATCAATAACAAATAATATCAAATTTACAAATATTTCGAATCAGATAACAAATTATTTGCATCTGAAAATACAGATTAGATATTAAAGTAAAAAAATCATTTTTTGACACTAGATAAGTTCAACTTGTTTAACTTTATACCAAATAATTGATTTTCTTTAAATGTTTTTGTAAATTACTGATATTTAATAACAAAACTTTCTATTTAATTTTCAAGGACTAAAATGCCAAAAGTCAAAATTGTCTTGCAAAATTTTAAATTCAAGAGTAGACAAATTGAAAGGTTGCTTCATTATAAGAACATCTTTATTATCTGTGAAAATACTTTATGAATACCGGAAAATATCAAGTTTTAGAAAATCTAAGGATTCTTAAAAAATTTTCATTTTTCTGTCATTTATTAAAATCATTTCTAAACTTTTCTATAACTTTCACAGTGTTCTGATAGTTGATTATTTTCTTCATAGTAAAATATAGTTTTTCGTGGACTGGAAGAAGTGTTTAACAATTTCCTGACTTGACAATTTTCATTAAAAAATTGTAAGCATAAAACAAAAATTATGGCACAAATTAAAATTATGATCCTGGAAGTAATTCCTGAAAAATTACCAGTTACTACTATCAAGTGAACAATGCAATGTTGATAAGCAGTCCATAACTCTTCATAAGAAGAACACCCCAAATAACAATTTTCTCAATTACAAAAACACCAATAGCGAAGTTAATGGCTGCATATCCTTCCTTGGAAAATGCGAAGGAATACTTAAAATGCACCTGCAACTTCCTCCAACTCATCCTCCTGGAGTCATATACCAACACAATGTGTTTCCCCAGAAAACTACAATGGAAGCGGTGAATTAACTGCGAGAGCAATACAGGAAGCACGAAATGCGTGCAGCCTTCCAGGAGGAAATACGAGGAATTCGAGGAGTATTTGTTGCTGCGCGTGTGCTTCTTCGTCTTCTCCTCGCTGGTGCAAACGCGTTGCCAGTTAATATATTGACACATAAACCGGGGCGAAAGAGCCACAAACAGCCGGCCGTAAAGTGTTTTAAACGCTTCTCGCATGCGATGCTCGTCCGGGCGATACTCGCAAATTATCCTGCCATCCCACCGAAAGCATCAAAGGAAACGAGGAATAAAACTCGAAAATAGGACGAAGACGAAGAAGTGTGGGGTTGGTGGGTGATTTACAACTCGGAAAGATGATGTGATTCATTTTGATTGTTGGACAAATTTGAGCAAGATGAAGAAGTTTATTGATGGTCATGTGTTATCCTTGATGAAATTGATAAAATGTATCAAAGTGTAAGAACTAAGAAGGTCTTCAACTTTGATGGTCTCGTTTACCATATCAAGCTTTTCCCTTGGAACATTTTGTGTAAACCAGAAAGAAACTTGAAACTAAAGTAAAGTGAAAAGCATCTAAAATTGTTGTACCAATCTTGCTCCTTGGAAGTTGTGACAATCAGATGTTCTGTTCCTTGAAAAATTTTAGATGATTAAAGCCTTCAATTCTTAAGAACCAATCAGGATGACTGTTGTAAATTTCTTTCTTTGCAAACCAGGATGAAATTTGAAACTAAACTTACGAAAATCATCTGTTATCTTTTGAAGTTGTTGATCTGACCAAAAGTGTAAGAACTAGGAAATTCTTCAGTTTGGATGGTCTCTTTTACCATTTGATCCTTGATCCTTAAATCTTCATCCATGTTCTTTGTAAAATTTTTGATTTGGAAGGCCTTCAAGTCTGAAGAACAAAAATGGAAAATTTTTGAAAATTTTTACCAGTTCTAGTCAGAAATTACATGAAAGCTTCTTATAAGACGACTTGAAGACTGAGAATAAGGATAATCTGAGAAATTTGAAGACATTTTGAAGAAGATTTAAAAACCATCTGCAAATTTTTTGAAACAAGAAAGTTTCTCAATGCAAAATTGACTATATTTATGCACCAACAGATGGCACAATAAATTAGCAAATTAATGCCATTGCAAGATTAAGATAAACTGCGTGAAATACAATGAGTGCTGTAATATTCACGAAAAGCCTCCACAGTTGTCACAATCCATTTTCATGGCGCCTTAACAACAAGAGCACGGCGCAAACAAAACAACTATTCTTGCTCTTCGATGAAATATCGTTGCTCATCAAATGCCAACAGATGCGAATTTGTTATTCTCCTTGCTGCTCAGACTAATGCTACTTGTGTGCATTAGGATTGTTATGCGTCGTGCTCATTGCCAACGATTTATTTTTACGAAATGCGTGGCCTTTCTGCATTCGCACACATTCCGCACTTTATATTCATTATAATCTAATGCACGCTCAATTTAACTGACCATTCTTCCTCGTATTTCTGTCTTCAAAGTCGCCAATTTCCCGAATATAAATAGAACGGTATTTCGACCTAATTAATCTCTAAAAAATTGTATTATAATATGGTAATAATTATAAGAATATTGGGTTTCTGATTTTCAAAATTTAAAGAATTGAGAAACTTTGTCTTTCCAAAATTTGCTTCACTTTTTAGAATTGCTGATTGTGAATTCATGATTCAGTTTAGATTTTGGGATTTCTATCTAAAAACAGTCATATTCTAAAATTGTAAACTTCCTTTTTGTAAACGTGAAGAAATTTTTAAAGATTTCTTTGGTAACCTTATCATTCTCTTCAGAAATAAGAGTTCTTCGAGTCAAAATGATTTCCAAGAGACAGAAAAGAATCTAAGAAGAAATATCCTTGGAGATGATGAGTACATTCAATAAACCTGGTACCAATTTAAAATTAGTTAAATTATCTATAATGCAAGACTCTAACAGATTCATAATTCTAGCAATAAATCCCAAATCTATTGAGTTTTCAATAGAAAATTGTTTATTTTGAAAAAAATGTTATTTATTATTTAATTTTGAACTGATACCATTCTTACAAATTTTAAAATTCTTCAAAATCCAATGATTGTAGAAAAATCCAATTTTTTTCTGGTATTCACTCATTGCAACAAGAAAACTCCTGCAGTAAATATAAAATACAATGTAAAACACAACTAATTTAAATTCCTCCAGAGTAAATTCCCTTTTTTACGTGATTTTTTGCCCTCCTCGAATCCTAAGCTATCCTGCTGCATCCCAGCAAGAGATGGCTGATGTAAACTTGCTACACGTTCCAGAATGTTCTCCCGATATGCAGAAAGGGTCGGGCTTCCTTTCATTTGCACATTGAGCCTTGCAGCCTTTATTTACTCGAAAAAGCATTGTTCGCTCCCGAGCCGGTCGCTGCTCGGATGGTCCTTTTTTTCTTCCGCCGACCAACATCCTGGCCGGGCAGCGTCGCCGCTGAATTTATTTGGTATTTGCATTTCGTTGGCGAGGCGGCCGCATTTCCATCCGGAGGACGCTAACGAGGGTCGCCACCGTACGCACCGAACTGCAAATGCCAATTGCCCGCCCTAATTAGGATTTTAATGTTTTAACTTTCTGCCGGGGCCAGAAACGGGGCCAGCATCGTCGACGAGGCCGTATCCTTCTTTGCCGTGTGTGTGTATGCGTATTGCCACCCGCCCCCGCATCCCGACTTGCGATTAAAATGCAAAAGTTACAAACCGTTGCCGAACGCTACAAACGCCGACCCCAAAATGGTCTCTAATTACATCAAATTCTATTAGAATACAACAAGGCGAAATTAAAATATCTACCAATTAAAAATACATTTGGTGTGACCTTTTTTGGTTTTAGTGTTTAAAAGTACCAAATTTTCGTGGTGTAATGTAGCTATTACGTAACGCTTTGACGTAACAAACGTTTTGCAGTTTATATATTAGAAAAATCAAGAAACCAGAGTGAAAAAATTATAACTAAATAGTCTTCTATCATAAGACGAGTCATGTCTTAAGTTTGATAATAATTGCTTGAGCAATTTCGGAGAAAATCTGGTTCAAACTTTGTTATATACGCTAAATTAACAATAACAATTAATAATTTATAAACAAATGGACCGAATAACTTGAAAATCTAGATATTTATAGATAATTATATAATAAACAAATGGTGAAAATTTGAAAACAATCGGACCAGCCGTTTTTGAAATATTAACAAAAGTATATTGACATATTCAACGGTGTTTATCTGCCGCCCCCGGAAACTTTCCAGTCTGCCGCCCCCACTACACAATCGTCGTCAAGATACCATTGTATATTCATAATTTGAAGAAAATTAATCGAACGCATCTATCAGTTTCGGGTATTTTTCCACTTTGGGTGCGGTAAAAAGCCGCCCCCAACCGTTTTTTGGATTTGCCGCCCCCAAAATCTGAATCTACGTCTATCTGTTAGTCTATGTGCCAAATTTGGTGAAAATCGGTCGAGCCGTTCTCGAGATATTAAATAAAATGTAAAGAATAAACTGAATCGGCAATCCGTTGCCAAGGAAGTGCAATTTAACCTTACCAACAGCAATGTAAATCAAATGGAAGCCGCCATCATGAATTTTTTAGGGTATGTTTCCGGTTTGAATCCCCATGTAAATTTCCATAAGACATTCTTTTGATCATAACTCGAAAACTACTGGGCCGATTTTCATGATTAAAAAAGCAAATGAAAGGTCAGTTTATTATCTTTCGATTTATCTATTTGAACTTTTAAAATATTTAATAGAAAATCAGTAATACAAAAGAAGAAATGATTTCAAACAAAATTCAATATTTTCGAAACTAATCGAAATATCAGGATCGTTCTTGAAAATTTCGAAAGTTAAAGAGTTGCACTTTCATAATATGGTATCTGAATTTAAATTTTTCATAAAAATTACTTGAATTTTAATAATGAAATATATACTATATATTCTCATGTACTACTTTTGAATTTGAAGAATCGTACGTGGTTTTTTTTATTTTTTGAAAACATTTGACTTACCTTACTAACTGAATAAATAATATTTTAAATTTTCCTCAAAGAAATTACACATTCAAAATATTTTTCTTAAAAAGGAAATAATTTTGCATTTTTCAAAAAATTTTCAATCGCTATAACTTTTGTTCTAGTGGAGCTACATCGAGTAGCTGAATCGAGTTAAATGAGTATTCTGAGATGTATCTACATTTCGTAAATACTGTAAAAAATAGAGTTACAACAAAACTTTTCTGAGTAACATAAAAAATTGCTAGCTCCTTCAGGAGTTGTTTCCAACTATGGCAAAAAATACTTAAATCAGAACTTTCCTTTCTGGCATAAAGAAATGCAACAAGAAAACCATTATCGAAACCTTCGAAAACATTATAAAAAAGAAGATAAAATCTTAAACAAGTTACAGAATTTTTTAGTGACATAAAGAAGTGAAACAAAACTCGTGATGTAAGAATCAAAATTCAACGAAAATTTTCCTAGCCAAACTTTTGATTTATTATCATTAAATTTTAACAAAATCAAGAGAACCTCATTGAAAATCAATTTAACAGAAGAAAATCTTCCATTCTCCAAGATGCAACCCATAAAAACAATAAAATCCAGAAAAAGGCGGCAAAGACAAGAAGAAAAGCTGGTAATATTCACGTTATTGATTATAAATCAAGTGGGATTTCTTCGGGTGCATCTTCAGACAGTGCGAAAACATTGAGTTGGAGGATCGCGTTCATTCGCTTTTATTTTATTTCATTTCATTTCTATTCGCGCCCCGCACAACAACAAAGACGCCATCATGGCAGGATGGCCACAGAAGGCAGAATGGAAGACACACGTACCGAACGTAACAAGCGCCCGAGGGATGCCGGGGAAGGAACGCGGGGGGAAAATATCAGCTATACACTCGGTTGGATTGCCGCCTCCGTCGGGACAGCTTTGCACCGAAGCGCAACTTGTTCGTGACAATAATTTTAATGGCCGCCGGTCGGCAACAGCACATTTTTCCGTGATGCCCTTCCCTGGGCCAGCATCCAGCAGGACGTCGGAGCTGGAGAGGTGAGGCGCATTTGTATTGTGCGACGTATAAAAATTGCGCGCACGTTTCACATTGTCATCGTGCTCAAACAATGCGTCCACGAACTGGGTGTGTTTGCAGCGCCGCCACTCCATTGTGCGTCGCGGGTTTCAAGGTAACCCATTTTTAATTGTACTTTATGTCGCTAATGTACGTGCAGCTGGATGCGAAATCGGCAACGATCCATATCCTCCACTCCATATCCTCGGCCATTTGCACGGGATGTTACCGGGTGCGGGGGCGGCTGATGGTGGTCCCGGTGACCGGGAGGCAGGTCGTTTGCACCGACCGGTAACGAACAAGACGACGCAATTTCGTTTAATTACGCTGGCGATTATGCGAACGACACTGCATTGCACGATGGGCAATTTTTTTCATTTTGTACACCCTCCTATTTGTACATCACATCGTAACCATAAAAAATTATATTTTCTAAATTTTATTGAAATTTAAAACCTGCTATCAGCAGTTTTTCATGAGAGATTGCAACTTTAATGTTTGCAGTTTTCAAAGAGTAAATATATCCTTTCAAAATTTCCTCCTTATAATATCAACTATTTTATATAATTTTCAACAATATACCACAACATTTTCACGCAATATATTTCTTCAAAATTTCTAGAATCAATAATATTTTATTGTGTAAAAATTTTGGTTGAATTTTTAATTTTAAGTTCATATAAAATTTTGATACTTTTTGCAGGAATAAAACTTTGGAAAACGTCACAAAAAGGATAATATAACATAAAACTAACATATTTAATCAGTACAACCATTAATTCCATATTTTTTACACCCATCACATCAGAAGTTCATTAAATATGCATAAATCACTTCACTTTGAAACAGTGATTACTGCATATTTGATGATATCTATAGCGGGAAGCATTTTCGACAGGATATGGTACTAAAAAATTCATGTAATTTCTATCACAATTGCCCCCCAGGTTTTTCTTCACCATACTTCTTTGTTCAACATTACTATCCTTTGGATACTAAAAAAGTCATTACATATGCACAGATAGCAGTTCCCAATGGTCGTTCCAAAAATGATCCTTTGAAGGACAATTCATAGAGTGTCATCATTTTCTTTGATTTTCAACACTGTAAGTGTTTATTCCTTTTTTGGTTGGCAAAACTTTCATGTTAATAATCAACTTAGAATAATTTAGTATTAACCCCAAGTTATTTTTCATTGTTAACTTCGTGATTTCTTTGTTCAAGACTAATATCACGTGAACATTAAAAAAGTCATTACACAAAATATTATTTCAATAGTTGTTTCAACAAAGATATTCAACGGATAATTCATGCTCAATTCCTTTGAATTTAATAACTAAAATAATATTTTTCTTTTTCTAAAACAGTTCAAACCTTTCTTATTCAAGTTTTTGCAACTTTATTGTTGTTCCAAAAGTGCATTCATAATTTGTGTCAAAGTTTTTGTTCATTGTCTATTTCAAACCCTTTTTATCCAATATTATCCTTTGAAGAGTGACCTAAGTCATATATTATATTCAATTACCTATTTGCAGAAATTATTCTAAAATTGATCCTTAGTAGAATTATCAATTCTAACTAATAATTCCTGTTGATTTTCAAGATTATAAAAGTTTGTTCTTCTGGTTAAAATATGCATAATCTTTAAATTATTATTATTTTTTTTTCTTCTTTAAGAATTATAAACATGAAATTTTTTTATTCAAAAATGCAACATATCTGCAACTCATCAAAGTTTTCCTTCTTTTTTCTCTTATTCCTTATTTCCTTTCTTTGCTGAACATATCATTATTTATAATCATCAACCTAGAAATTATTTGTTTCAAAAGTGTATATAAACATTTTTCCTAAAATTTCTTCACTATCAATTTTAGTCTTTTTGTACAACTTTTGTATTATCCTTAACAATAACATATCATTATTTATACACAAATAACCATTTCCAAGTGCTATGTTCCCATTCCAAAAATTAATCCTTAGAAGGACAATTGATACTCCCTAATATCCTCCTTGATTTTCAACATTATAATATCACTACTTCTTCAGCAGGAAATTCATCATCCAATTGTACCCCTTAAAACCACCATTTTTTGATATCCCTAAAGTGCATCATTTCATTGTATCCTTGTTTTCCTTTTTTTGGTGGCAGCACTTGCAACTAAATGAATGTACTACGATCCTAGACAGATAGTCAGTTTGTGTGAATGAGTAGCGTGCTATCCTTGGATATTGGCCGCCCCCTTCATGTGCAGCCTGCGCGCGTTTATTATATTTTCATTTTCCAGTCACGGCATGCGACAATCAATCATTTCCGCCCCCGGATCCCAACCCCATCTACTTCCTATCCGACGATACACAAACAAATGCATGAATATTTATCATCTATCTACACACATTATTTCGACGACACTTAATGGAATTGTGTTTCTCGATCCGGTTGCGCCTTTTTTTTCCGACACGGTTTTGTTTTCGTTTCCGGAGTTAATGACATTGTGCATCGACTTCGAGTCCTGCCAGTCATTAATTTCGGATCGGTCGAAGAATAAATAGCTTATTATTTATGTACAATCGGAGTCATGAAAGTTTACCGAGCCGGGAAATTGATTTTAAATCGATTGGTGACAATTTTTTTTTTCATAGTAAATATCACTGTTTGAAGGATAATTATATTGGAAAAAAGACAAAAAATTGTGATAAAGAAAAATTTGTGAGAAATTATGACAACATATAAAATGCTCAATGTATTATCTTGAAATTTTGAGAAGAAATTAGTAAGTTTCCTAAGCTTTAAAAAAATTATTGATACTCATCAAATTTTAAAATGGGTTTCTTTTTTTAATTAATTTATAGGCCTGGAAAAAAGGAAAAAAATAAATAAAAATTAAATTGAGATATCTTCTTAAAAAAGAGTAAATGAAAGTATCATCCTTGTTTTAAAATTTACAAAAATAATACAAAATGTATCCATAACTTCGAGGAAATTGAAATTAATAAAATGAATCATCAAAATATGTATTCTAAAAAATTATCATGAGGATATTAATGAGTTCTAGTTAATTGGAATCAAATATGTTATTGAATATATTTAATGATTGAATGAGAAGAATCTTTGTTCTTACAAAATCAATGTGCAAATTAATTAATGTTCCGAATAATTAATTAATATTAATGAAGAACAAAATAGAAAATGGATAATTCACAAATGAAAATTCATATTAATTATTCTAAATTTAATTATTTCAAAAGGATTTCCAATTAATAAATTTTGCCATTGTTTGTACAACATATTTCTCAGAATTGAAAAATTATGATTGAAAATATGCAATCAAATAATGATAACAAATAACAATCCTTCAGCAAACATTAAATATAATGGATTTTCCTACAGATAACTATAAAAAATAATTTTCAAAATTATCCTTGAAGTTTCCTTTCATCACTTCAAAAAAATGAATTAAAATTTTTATAAAAAAACTTCTTACCATTGGAAAAAAATGCATTACGAGACAATTGTATGTGTGCCATCATACATCAAAGAAATCGTCCACCAACATATCAGCAAATGTGACAGATGAAGCCTACACCCCATCAGGATATAGCATGATGGCCACAAATACACCTACACAACTACAATCACATGTATCCTTTGTGTGTATATATATACATTTGTATAAGCTTTTTCCTATTTTTATTGTCGTTCGGTCGTACTTTTTTGTGCGGCAGCAACAAGAGGAAAAAATACAGCCGAAAGAAAATGATAAGTGTCCCTGTCGTGCGCGTGTGCCGCTCCTTTTCATCCTGGCGCTCCAGAGCGTCCAGCAGTAGGCAGGATGCGCGCCATTCGCTCGTCGTGTGTGTGCTCTTTCCTCGCATTTCCACGTTTTTCTCTTTGGAATTCAACTTGTTTTTCCATTTGCCTGCAGGAGCGAGCCTTGTTGTGCTCGCTGTCGTTTCTATGCGAATGATTTATGTCCACTTTTTGAATGCCATGCATGTTTGCTTCCATTTCAATTTCAACGTTTCTATGTTTGTTTCAAATTTATAGCGAATCACGAAAGTTCTTTGTAATCTGCCTGCATCATGGCTTGATGCATTTCGAATTATTTTGTGTGAAAACGTATATTAATCTGCTCAAACACGGGGAAGTTGAGAATTACAAAGATAAAGTTATCTATGGGGAGAGAAAAATAGCGAAAATTAACCATTTTTCGAACCCCATTTTTCAGGTTCGGATATTTCGGAATTCCGCACAGATTCGGGACCATGATCAATGTTATTTTTTCGTCAAAATATGGAAAATGCCCTTTGAATCATCCAAATCGGTCCATTAGTTCCGGAGATGTGAAAATTTTTGAAAACTCGAGCGATTTTAAGAATTTCGTATCGTTTTTTTCGCTACAAACTTTTTTTTCAATTTTTTTCTTCGAGCGCGATTTCTGCTCTCCCCTTAACCAAAAGGGCATGAACCCATAGATTTTTGGAAAGTGCTCATCAAGACCTATGATTTGGTTCTAAATTTAGTTTAATTGGTGCAACGGTTTAAAAGTTATATGCAGTTAAATGAGCGAGAAAAAACGAAAATTTTGCATTTTAGGACCCCATTTTTTCAGTTCGGGAATTTCTGAATACCAGAGAGATTCGGGAACATGACCAATGTTATTTTTTCGTCAAAATATGGTAAATGCCCTTTGAATCATCCAAATCGGTCCATTAGTTTCGGAGATATGAAAATTTTTGAAAACTCGAGTGATTTTAAAAATTTTATATCGTTTTTTTCGCTACAAACTTTTTTTTCAAATTTTTTCTTCGAACGCGATTTCTGCTCTCCCCTTAAGCAAAAGGGCATGAACCCATAGATTTTTGGAAAGTGCTCATCAAGACCTACGATTTGCTTCTAACTTTAGTTTAATTGGTCCAACGGTTTAAAAGTTATATGCAGTTAAATGAGCGAAATAAAGCGAAAATTTTGCATTTTCAGGACCCCATTTTTTCAGTTCGGGAATTTCTGAATAGCAGAGAGATTCGGGACCATGACCAATGTTATTTTTTCGTCAAAATATGGTAAATGCCCTTTGAATCATCCAAATCTGTCCATTAGTCCCCCACAGAGAACAACTCTTGAACACTCCCTCTATCCCAACACTTCCATCTCCCGTTCTACGCTACAAACTTTTTTTTCAATTTTTTTCTTCGAACGCGATTTCTGCTCTTCCTGTGGCCAAAAGGGCATGAACCCATAGATTTTTGGAAAGTACTCGTCAAAACCTACAATTNACCATGACCAATGCTATTTTTTCGTAAAACTACTACAAATGCCCTTTGAATCATCCAAATCGGTCGAATAGTTTCGGAGATATGAAAATTTTTGAAAACTCGAACGATTTCAAGAATTTCATATCGGTTTTTTCGCTACAAACTTTTTTTTCAACTTTTTTCTTCGAACGCGATTTCTGCTCTCCCTGTTGCCAAAAGGGCATGAACCCATAGATTTTTGGAAAGTGCTCATCAAGACCTGCAATTTGGTTCTAACTTTAGTATAAATGGTCCAGTTGGTTAAAAGTTATGAGCAGTTAAAGGAGCGAAAAAAAGTGAAAATTTTGCATTTGTAGGAACCCATTTTTAAGGTTCGGGTATTTCCTAATTCCGGATAGATTTGGGTCCATACCCAATGTTATTTTTTCGTCAAAATACTATTAATGCCCTTTGAATCAACCAAATCGGTCCAATAGTTTCGGAGATATGAAAATTTTTGAAAACTCGAACGATTTTAAGAATTTCATATCGGTTTTTTCGCTACAAACTTTGTTTTCAACTTTTTTCTTCGAACGCGATTTCTGCTTTCCCTATTGTCAAAAGGGCACGAACCCATAGATTTTTGGAAGGTGCTCATCAAGACCTGCAATTTGATTCTAACTTTAATGTAATCGGTCCATTCGTTTAAAAGTTATACGCAGTTAAAGGAGCGAAAAAAAGCGAAAATTTTGCATTTTTAGAACCCTATTTTTTAAGTTCGGGTATTTGTGAATCCCGGACGGATTCGGGACCATAACCAATGTTATTTTTTCGTCAAAATATGATAAATCCCGTTTAAATCATCCAAATCGGATCAGTAGTTCCGGAGATATGAAAATTTTTGAAAACTCGAGCGTTTTTTAAGAGTTTCTTATCGCATTTTTCGCTACCAACTTTTTTTTCAAAATTTTCCTTTGAACGCAATTTCTGCTCTTCCCTTAATAAAAAAGGCATGAACCCATTGATTTTAAGAAAGTGCTTCTCCAGACTAACAATTTGGTTCTAAGTTTAGTTTAATTGGTGCAATCATTTAAAAATTATACGCAGTTAAATGAGCGAAAAATAGCGAAAATTATGCATTTTTGGCACCTCAACAAAGTTATAAATGATGGGATTTGTATTGGAGATCAATGAAGCTCATATATCATATAAATTTATGATTATGATTAGTGGAAGATAATTTATTCAGGTCACACTTTAGCATGTAGGACAAAAGGTCCAAAAAGTTTCAATCCCCATACGATTATATTTACACAACGGTATTTCAAATGTCAACTCTGGAGATAATGATGCTGTATCATCCATTGACAATTTCGGGTGAATCTCCATGAGAATGTCGCTCATACAAATACTTGAGCAATATATGACTGAGTCGGGGCAAATGCGGAAAAGCGGAAGAACGTGAAAGTCAATGTTGGCGTCGGTGGCGGCGTCGAAGGCGGCTCTCCTTACCGCCAAATGAAAGCGTAATTTATTCAATATTATGTAAATTCGGGAAACGTTTGTACGAATTTGCCAAAACGAGATAAGCGCATTTAATAAAACGGATTATTTATTTTCGAAAAAGGTACCTCTTCGACTCGCTTATCCGACGTGCGCTTGCCGCCTCCAACGCCGCCTTTTGTTACACGGGGAGCTCTCCTTTTCCCATCACCTAATAATATTCCAGCCAATCAACCCCAAACAGCGCGTTCGCTTGGGTCGCATGCTTAATCATTTGCAAAATTCATTTTACACTTTGTCTCTCTTCGCCGGCACCGCCGCCAAAATTCAGCGGCCATGTCGATAAGCCGCACAACGTGTCGATTCCAACCAGCGAGTGTAAATTAATACAAACTGCAAGAATAATAGTGCCATGGCAGATTTGCCGCCCTCCGAGGTTGGCAGCGTAGCGTAATAAGAAGAAAACCGCAAAACCGTTGGTTTATGATCCTGAAACCGACATCCGCTTTACACTTCATGCTTCGCACACCGTTTGTTATGTTTATGCATTAAACCAACTCTTGCCATGCTATCCTATCACATATTTCCCCCCACTACCAACGGACCGGATACAGGAAGTGCGACACCATTTTACGAGTTTAATCCTTCATTTTGGATGGTAATGTATCCGATCGCCCTGTAGAAAACACACGTCGGGCTTTTATCCTGCTTGGCGTGTCTTTTCGTTTCGGTTCCGGGAACATTAACATTTCCATTCATATGTTTACGCCAGTTTTCACATGATGAACATTATGTCATCGTAAAATAGTTATCGATTTTGCATTATAGATGCGCGCACGTAGCGAGGGATATTAATTGATTGCTGTGGATCCAGAAGGCTCATCCCGGTTCGAAGGGGGGCGGCTGCACGACCAACTCCTGCCGAACGTCACGTAAACGTCTCGAACATCCTTCATTCCTGCCGCCGTACACGTCGGGCTGGGGGCAGGAAGGCAGCGCACCTACGAACGTCCTGGACGTGCTGGATGTGGGGGATGCTTGCACAACATGTACACAAATCATTTGCGGCACGAATCATTCAAAGCAAATACGGATCGTGGGGGTGGCGCGTGATGGCGGCGCACACGAACGGATTTGGATAACTGTGGGGGCAGACAATGCATTATTTAACCGCGCGTTTAGGTGCGAGGTCGCTTGATTGCTTCGGCGCTGGTTTGTCATATGATTGTGTGTTCGATCATTCATTGACGTATTAATAATGCAGCAGGGAAAAACGAACGGCTACGACGATGCCGCCATCGCCGCCGCCAACGCCATCGTTGCCGTAAAAGCAAACAGATGTAAATAGGCATTGATCTCGTACATAATTCATGCTGGTCGTAGCAGTTGTCGCTGTTCATTATGGAGTGATTATCCTTGCAAATATCCAGGCTGGACTTTTTCATTTTTAATTCATAGTTGGACAAACACAGGATTTGTTTTTATCGCAGGATAACAGGTGGATGGGATTTGGATTAATACTCTCAGTGATTTTTATCCTGTTCTAGGTGTTAATTCATGTAGCACGTTTATAAGTGTCAATGCTTGAATTCGTTACAGCAATTATCCTTCTCAAACAACTCAAATTTTAACAAATATCCTGAAATTTTAAGCAGTTTTCAGGATAACCAGTTAACTATGAGTCAATGCAAATTTGTAAGGATTATAAAAATATATGATCTGCTGTTGATCCAATCGTAGAATTTGCATCAATATTGTCAGAAATTTTTATCCTGTTATAGGTGTTAATTAATGGGACATATTTAGTGAAATTTTAGTCAATAAAATATCACTAATTCAATCAATTATCCCATATCCTTGAGTTATCTTCAAAATATGATTAATAATTATCCTTCAAATCAGTTTCAGAGGAACAATCATCAACCATCTTAGAAAAAGCAGAATGATAACATCTTAAAATGGTGTAAACGTGGTAACCTGTAAATGATTAAGGATTCGGTTGAATTTTGAATGAATCCTGTACACTTAATAAGATTAATGAACAAAAAGTGTCAGCCATTGCATCCAATATCACTCGGATTTACATCCCGTTGGTCTCCTGACTTCCTGTCCATCCAATCCCATCTATTTCCTCTGCGTGTACACAATGTTCCCGCTTATTTCTTCGCGTTATTCGAAGAGCGTTTTGCGTTTGACAATGACAAATCGTTTAGCATCGCTTTAAAAACCGTTTGTCGAGCTCAAACAAATGTTTACAACTTTTTATGCTTATCCCAGCCATATCCAGTAGTTCCTCCGTTCCTTCCGCCTCCACTCACCGCCCACGAACTCCTTTCAGCCTCCAGTCGCGTTCATTTATTTTTTACACATTTTATTCACTTCGATTCCCTCTCATTCGTTTATACTTTTGTTCCGGATGCCATCACCGGTTTTTCTTCTTCCGGCCACTGCATGTTCCCGATACCCATCCATTATAATCAATGTCTCTTCGCAGTTTATCGCTGTTTTGGCCAAACTCATGGTTTATTATTGTAATTGACGAGCTTCCAGATATGAGAATTGATTAAAGAATTATTCATGATTTACGCCATTCGAGAATGAAATAACAACGTCAAGGTTGTAAACACTAAAGAAAGGAAGTTGGTTGAAGATAAAAAAAAATTGAAAAATTGAATAATTACGGGTTCGCACACATTTGTGTCTGAGGTCTTAACTTGGCTCATCTTCCGGAGTGGTGCGTACTGAAGAGTTGAAAAAGTTGGGCGCATTGCTGCGAAAGGCGCAAGAAAACAAACATGCCGAGAGGAAAATTGTTGCTCCTCGAGGACAACTCTGGGATGATTAATCATCATAAAGCATTGTGCACTCCTTTATTATTAAGATAACTATTCGAGGGACGTGGAATAAATGTCGCGGCTTGGGCAATAAAATGTAATTGTTTCCCTCCAAGAATTCATCCAAGAATTTGCAAGTTACATCAAGTACTTGTCATTAACCTGTCATCAGTGGGAGATTTTGAAGCTATAGGGCATAAGATGCAATTGAATTTCTAGGTCCCATAAGTCCATTTTTTCATGAAACAATTTTGATGATGTATATACCAAATTTGGCAAACATTCGTTGATCCATTTCGGAGAAAATCTGGTACAAACTTTGTTATTACCCCATTATAATTATAAGAATTAATAATTTATAAAAAAAACCGACAGAATAACTTGAAAATCTGGATATTTTACTAATGCAATAAATAATATTTTAAATGTTCCCCAAAGAAATGTTTTTCTCAAAAAGAAAATAATTTTGCATTTTTCAAAAAACTTTAAACCGCTATAACTTTTGTCTTAGTAGAACTACAGGGTCATTTTTAGAGGATTTCTCCACATAAATAGTTGGATAATAGTTTTTTAATTAACGGATTTTCTTCAGCCTCCTTTATCAGCATTATCACAATAGCTTTTGTGTGTCCTCCCATTGTGGGAGCACATGCTAATGGCGAACGGAACATCCCTAATGAGGTTTATTAGATCGCTTAATATGAAAGATTTCTAAACTTATTACGAGCATCATTTAAATGTTATGGGAACAATTCGCCGCTGGCATGGGCCAAATAGCCCGCCACCATTACCTCAGCACCGCCGTTCATTGGTGCGGTTTGTGTCGAATTACCGAGGGCGATGCTGCGCACAACTTTATATGATGGCAATGCGAGCATAATCGTACAGTCGTACAAGAAAATCACAATCCTCCTCCGTGCCATTTTGCCTCCCTGCTCCTTCCACTCCATTCGAATCCAGGCTCCATTCTTTGCCAGACTCTCTGGTTATAAACTCTTTTCGCTCTTGGTATGCTTTCCTCCATTCTATTCGCCGCATTAAACTTGACAATTTAAACACGAAAATCTTCCTCATCCATGTCGCTTCTTTCCAAATGCCCTTCTTCACGAATACTTGGTGTTTGATTAAAATGGTACCAACGCATTAAACTCATCCGAAATGTTTGATATAAAACTGTTTGATAGTTCTGTGAAAAGTAGTTGCCTTTGATGACATTTCATACCAATTTTCGCACCAATTACACCAGTTTTTCAAACGTCCTTTGGTTGGTGATGGCAGACTCACTCATTTGTAACACTTTCCGGTTTGTATCCGCTGGTGAAACGTTTAGTTGATCGCATCGTTTTGAACTTGGCCGGTAAAACTGAACGCTTCACGCGGATGCACCCGGCAGCCATCTTCAACCAGCCGCCCCCGAAACGATAAGGTAATTAACTCCGCAGCCGTCTTCAGCTTCACTTCCCGGTGTCGTTTGCGATCAAATGAGTGCTGTTCACGGCACAATTCCGGGTGATATGAGCGACGAATATGGCGACGATTTCAGCGCGCATTCACCCATCAAAAACGAACTCCTTCAGAAAGAGGAAGAGCCCCACCGAGAGGCATTTTCATGAGCGAGCTGCCTACATAAGTAAAGTGCAATCATTAATACAATATAAGGTCGTCGTGGGTGCCTCATTGTTCATTGTTCGTCGAGCCCATCCAACGCCAGCTCTAATAGAAACTATGAAATTCTTTCAAACCGTGCGTTTCATTGTTGGCACTACTGGTACTCGTTCGCGGGTGTGCTGAATCAAAAATGCAACGTGTTTAACCTCGCTGGTACACTGGGAGCAGTTAGGCGGAATGGGATTGTTTGAGGGTTGAATTTCAAATGGGACTCCGAGTGCCTTCAGAACACGCAGTTGTTCCGCTCTTAAGGAGTCTAATTCTTTGCATATTCCAGCAGGGCGCATTTAGTCGAAGAGTTCTCAAATATTTTACAATAGACGATTGTGTCGCAGAATATGCAAATGTAGTTTTCTGCATTGACGTTGAAATTTTCATTAAAAAAGGCATTCTGCTCGGAATGTCATCGCTGCTTACTTACTGTAAAAATTAATGAATTGTTTGTTTTATCGCTTGGGCTGATGTTGCTGGCCATTTCCACCAGAACGATTTGTCGGTATTTTTTCCTAGGCTTCGGGTTCGGGAGCGCTTCGAGCGAAAATTAAAATCTTCTCTATGCGAGACGAACCGGCGAATAACTCAAGGATAATTCCGTTCGCCATTCATTCATTTAGCATTCCACGTTCGGTATGCTACCCATACACATCCTGGGATATATTTTATCCTTGCAATGCATCAGTGGGATCACAGCTCAGGCGCAATTTGCTACATCAGTTCCGGGGAAAAAATTGGCGGCGAAATTAATTTTTCAGCTTAAAAACGTTGCGCCGAACAAAAGAGTCCACAGGATAGTGCGTCCACGAGGAAGAAAAAAACAACAACTGGAATTTATATTTATATGGCCCGACATTCGAATATATTCAGATGCCATTGCTGCGCGCTAATATAATTCATTTTTACGATTCGTGCGATATTTTTTCGTCCCGTTCATTCCGTGGGGTTGTTTATGACTGGATCGGGAGCTTCTACAAACAAGCAACTTTTCCCGAACGGGCCAAATGTAAAATGCCGATAAGAGAATTGTAATTAATCACTTGAGGGATGGTTTGGAGCAAGCAACAAAAAATGCTGTTCGCAACATTGCAGACCCAGTGACGATTCGTCGAGTGTTGAAGACTGACGTGCCTTAATAAAAGATATAAATACTCATTGATTTTTAAATTAATTATGCCCGAAGCATCTCGGGACGCTCAACATTATTTTTAAACATTAACCGTGGCTTGTGCATTCAGTCAAATTTGCGCGCTCACTTTTGTAATTGATTATTCCGATGGTACATTTCGAAAAGTTTATTATAAAGACCAGCGAACATTTTAGTGAGCTTTCGTATTAAATATATTTCAGTCATAAATCACCATGCGCCTGGCACTTAAATAAATGTGAATGGAAATTGTTTTTTGCCCTGTTGATAAATTTATTTTCCATACAAAATGGTCGATGGAGGAAGGCAAAAAGAAATTCCATACAAATGGTTCTATTGAAGAATAGTTGTCACTATCATAATACAGAGAATTTGTTTCGTTTTTTATGCTCGGGTTTGTGTTGTTGTTCGGTTTCTTATGGAAACTATAAAATCCTACATGATGATACAGGATGTATGGTATATTTTATGGCAGCTACGCATCTTCATAAAGGGTGACATTTATTTATCATCAATTATGAGAGTGCCTGATAGCCATAAAAACATCGTATATTGAGGTGCATGTTGGAATTACTTTATGATAATATCACGATCTTAATTTAGCTATGATTCATAGGTAATAGTTAGGTCGTATAATTTTTTTTTCTGGATAATATAACTTTTCACCTGGGAATTAATTTATTATTATGTTCCATGGCAAAACACCATTTTAAACCTTTTATATGCATAGTGAAATTGGCAATAGAAAGAAACAGTTTATTCTAAAAAAATTCTGGTATTGAACGATAGAGTGAAATATTAATTATTCATATTTTTGTTTCAGGTATGGACAACATTTTTCCTTATAATCTTCACCTCATAAGTCAACATTTTGCAAGTATAAATATATCTATTAAATTGTCAAAAAATGAAATTGGTTATATTACAAATTCGGTGGGATCAGTGAGAAAATTTGGAGAAACAATGGGAAAATTCCTGGGAATACTTTACCCCCAGGATGTAGCAAAAATCGAATAAATCAAAGTCGTTGCATGTTATCACATTGATAAACATTATGCGTCTGAATGGAGCACATAACAGGGCCAACTATAAAAAGCATGTGATGCGAATGTGGGTCGCTCACAGATTCACAACGCTGGAAGACCGTTTCGAAAATACTGTAAAAGTGCAGTCAACTGGAAAAATAGAAAATAAGGAAATGGAATATCGAGAAACATTTTACAACGGAGACAAGAGAAAAATATCCGAAGCATTTGTATGTCATGGGCCATTCGTCTTCCTCGATTCTTTTACTGCTTTATGTTCTTCTATGAAATTGTGTAATGATCATAATTGCCCCATGAAAAATGATATGGCATTGATAACATTACTCAAAAGTAGAATATAATCAATGAAACTCCAAAATATTTATACTTTGTTGGTAATTGTTTGGAACCTGTGGGACCACTCTATTTCAAGGAACATGTTGGATTCCAGGATTCCTGATTTTCAAAGTCCTCAAGGAAGACCATGTATGGTTTTAAAGTACCCAGCCGAGATAAATACATATATGCATGAGACGAAACCACCTCGAGTAATATTAATCCGTTTTGTAGACAAATCTCATGAAATCTGTCCAAGGATAAAGGATGCTGTCTGAATGCGGCACAAAATGTAAATGAAAATTGCAGACCACACACATTGTGTAACCTATGAGTATGTCGTGTAACACCTACTTGGGTTTCTTTTTTGTTTTAATTCCAAACGCATTGCGCCACTCCGAAGAGCTGGTATTAGGTTTGCGGGTGGATTGCTTTTTTTCGGGGGCGGCCCGAATGAAAGGATAGCTCAAACATACTCCTGATGTAGGAGCGTGTTCTGCTGATGTCGTGGGCCTGCGTTCACGTATTACCGTCAAGATTTGACCGTGCCTCGGCATACATTAACCGCCTCCGAAACAAACCCGCTTTTCATCGGAGGCGGCGGCGGCGGAGGCGGCGTGTGCACTCCTGAGGGTGTAGATAAAACAGGCCGCATTTTGATTTTGTTTACAAACACATTTACGTTCACAATTTTCGCTTTGTGTCTCCCAATTTTTCTTCTTCGTCATTCAATATCATGGACTCTCTGATTTATTGGATATTTTTTGTAGAGTGACCATATTTGATCAAATAGTTGCACCTCCTTGGACTGAAAATTGGTGCAAACTCAATATTTAACATCAATCTTCACTGTTTTTTCTTTGTGGGGGAAAATTTGGGACCATGGTTCACAAAGAAAAACATGGCACGTATTGATAGCCAAACGTAAATAAACAGAGAGAAGTGTTGGAAAATTTTATCAGTACTGCAGAGTGTGGTTAAAAGGCAGAGTTTGCAAGAAGGACCAAAAGATCGAAATATTCTTTGGGCTGTATGAAGACAACAACAACGCTCCAAACTCTCGGCTGGGCAAATGGAAGAAGGAAAAAATATTGAGCGTCAGCAGTCTGCTTTTATCTCGACAGAATAAATTTATTGGATTTTTCCGAAAATGCGGCAGTGCAGACCTAAGCGAAAACATGCCGCCCCATTTATTTATCGTATATAATATGATAATTAGGTTGACACTTCCGGTAAATGACGGAATGTAACATGAGTGAAATACATGCAATTTTGATCTGATGATGTTTACCATTATTGGTACACCTTGTCCCATGTTACGATGGGATTACGATTTAGTTTATCGTCGAATATCTTCATTACTAATTAATGCCGTACAATGGCTGGATGCAACATTTCTAGAAATCTGGATTAATGCTCTATTAATGCTATGCAGCGTATTATTGTAGAATTATACAATTAGTGTAGCCACAAATTGGTTATTTCATTCAAATACGACTTAATTAACCATGTTATGGCAGTGCATAATAAATGGTTGTTAAATTGAGCAGTGGATGATATGGATCAGACATCATTCGAAATACATATGCTCATTAGTGTAATTTGCTCAGGTTTAATTGAGGTTGCAATTGGCTCCATTACCAAAAACAAATTCCGCATTCGAAATTCCATTTGAAGCGAAATTCCCACACGGCACGCAAATTGTAACCAGAAATCAGGCATAGCAACAAAACATTGCTCTTATTTTTGAATTCCAATCTGCAATATGAAAATATTAGTTTGAAGCCTCATCCGGTGATGATGATGGTGTTGATGGCGTAGGGGAAAAGGAGAGGCGAAGAAGGTTGCCACATCCAACAGTGATGATGGCAGGAGGACATGAAAGCTGAAGGACCCAAACCTTCACCGAGCCACCCACAATGCTCGGCCGACTGCTGGAATGCCGATATTAAAATTCCTCCGATCGGCCCCTTTCAGTCGGCAACCATGACACACCAAGGGAGCGAGGATCGCATTACATCGCTGGGCGGCGGCGGCGAAGGCGGCGAAGGCGGCGGCGACGATATCTGAATCGACAGCATATTGGTGGCACTCTTCGGATGGCTCAGCGCGCCGTCGAAGGTCTAAATGATTTTTAGTTTAGCCGTGGAGTAGAAATATTGGAATTAATATTGGCAGCGTGCACGTTGACACTTCGTGCTTTTGCAGCCCGCTTCTTGGTCCCACGTTCCCGATTCCATCACGAACCTATCGCCTTTTAGCATGCCCCCCGTTTCCAGCAAAATCGCTATGTGACACTATGTAGTAAACATCATTCCACCTCAACTTATATTACACCTGACGGGGATCTCAAATTCGCCACCTCATTAGTTGCCATCAATCAAGCGGAACTGGAGCAGGGTATACACGTTAATTTAATAACGTGGAAAGTTTTCAATAACGGGTATGTACTATTATCGCAGAAGAAAAGCGTGGAATAAACGAGCAAATCACTTTTCCATTATGCACAATCTCAATTGTTGTCGTTCTTTGTTGGTCCTTCGTATCAAGATGTATGGTTGGATCATTGTGTTGAAAGGGGTTGGTATATCATTACATATAAATTCAGATATAAAATATATATAGTAAATATATCTCAGTAAGATATTTACCTCTCAATCAATGTCGATGCCAGACATTTCCCCAAACTGAGCCTCTTCGTCCGCCTCCAGCTCCGCCACCCCCCAGCCCAACCACCCACTACTCTCTGCACCAGAGTATGGTTGATATACGGCAAGCTGCCATACGCAAAGCCTATTAGACTTCCACAACTCCCTCAAACATTCTGTCGAAATCTATGGGAGTGAACCTTCAGGAGTAAACCGGAACAATTTCTCTAAATTTCACAAAACAAGAAACGTCGACATCACCCACTGCTCCGCGGATGGATATATGACGAACACATGCTGCACCAAACTACCTTCAACCCTCCTCTGTCTTAGATTTCATCCAGCCATCACGCGCCGTTTGTAGTCCAAAATCGAGTACAGCAATAAATTTGGGCCGAAATTAGATATGGGCCTTTCCCCACCTTCCGCCTTCCCCATCTTCCAGCAGTGATTTGCTCGCGTAACAAATAATCCCAATTGGCATAATGACATTTTCAATTGCCCTCCGACCGTTAATTTGCTAACATATGTCTGCTACCGCCCGGGGCTCTAAGAAAAGGAAGTGGATAATTTGCAGCCGGGTCGGGAGCCACTTTGTTGGGAATTATTAATTGGTGGTAAAAGCGCATACACATTATATATACACTCTGGATATCTTCAACTGTTGCCCTAGATGATACCAACACCAACACTAGAAGCTGAAAAAGGATAAACATTTCAAATTCCTAGTAGATTTTTAGTTTACTATTCGCAAATTTGAATGTTCCTCATTGGAGGAAGAAAGAGGGTAGTAGGATATCAACTGCCACGTCAGCAGTAGCCAATCAGATTATACCTCATCTATGGTAACTCTTGGAGATGACCAGAGTGTATAACCAACTGGTATATGCATCCTATATACTCAGCCTTGTATATAGTGTTAGCGGTGTGGATTTTGCCAGCAAGGATAACATTCCCTGAAGGACTCCCATTCCAATTCCGACGCGTAGGCCGTTTACGTTTACCTGGGCTTCGACTCATGGTATTACTGCATCGGAGAGGCCTCGGCGATAGGCGAGGAATAATTAGTTACGCATATTTCCAGCGAGCTTCCAGAGTGCAGAGAGCATTCGCATTCTCGGGGGCGGCGGGTGGCGGGTGGCGGTGGTGCTTCCTGAGAGCGCCCCGAAGGAAAGGAAGTCACGCACTGGTTAAGCAACTATGTGCCTTGCATAGTTACGCTCGGTAATGCTGCCACCATCCTTCGGCGGATTCGTTGGTGTGCGCGTAGTGCGATGACGATGGCCGAGAGGGTATTTCGCGGGGGCGGCAGCCGAGGCGGCTGATCATTTTTGAACGTGCACATTCCAGCCTGCTTCTCAGCCAGCCACGATGTGGATTTCGTTTTTTCAACCATCCCTAATGCCGTTGTTACAATGGCGATGCTGGCTGGCGAAAACGTGTCCGATATAATTGCAATCTTGGAATTGGAGCGGTGGAACGTTTGGATCTCCACTAATGCCGTACATAGCACCGATAATTACATGACTCGGCTGCCACATAGACACCAAATTGGTCCATGTTATTAGATATTTGGTTTTGCATTCGGATGTGTACACCCACATTTGATACGCTTATTGTTAATACACCAGCTTTAGGTTCAATTTGCATTTGTGTACTATGCAATAAAGGATTTCTTGGGTGTAATGTCAGGACAATGACAATGAGACCCGTTTTAATTACAATTCTTGTTGGAAAAAGGACCAACAAAAATGTTGGCACTTTTGGGGTCCAAAAAAGTGGTGAAATTCAAGAAGCAAAATATCGAATTTGGGTCGAATTTAACGATGGCTGATGAGGGCAACAATGACACTCTTTGGGCAATATAAAAGCCATCGTGCACTCGAGCGCGCACAGTTGATGATTACGTCCAGATAGTTCAATTGGTAAACGAGGCCACAAACAGACAGCCAAATTACACGGAATGCCCAGCCCATAAAGCATTAAGTGCGTCCACATTACATTCAAATTATCCATCAAAATGTATTCTGTTTGCAATAAAATTTTTATCTCCATTCAATACCTCGCTTTTGTGGCCCTTATGCGCTTTTTGTTACGCCAACTTTTCAATACGTTTTTTATTCCGAGATTATTTAGCTTTTTTTCAATAATGAAAGCACTTAAATCAGTTCCTGGGCAGAAGGAAATGAAGCACTCCAAATACGCTATTTGTGTTTCTGCTGGCCGCTGATAAGCTGAAACCAGTAACTTAGATTGTCGATAGTAGATAGAAAATTGCGCATTGTAGAACGAGGATTAACCGAAATTCGATTTAAGGCTATCTGATCAAAAATAGTTGCGCGCTGGATTCTCTGGCTGTCATCCGAAGAGATTTGCGTTGGAAGTTGGTAACCAAAGATGGCTTTAGAGATTCGTCTGAAATAGAACTCCTCGTTTTTAGATTCACTTTTTGGTAGCAATTCGCCACATTATACACTTTTGGTCAAACATTTTCAATTTTTTTTTTTTGAAATTTAACCTGTGTTTCAGTTGATACAAAGTATCCAGTTGATACAAAAATAACTGAATTTGCTATGTAGATTAAATGACATGTGTAAAATTACTGATTCTTGTATCACATTGTTTGTGATAGAGATCCCATTTTTATTCCCAGAAATTCCAGCATTCATCTACACTCGTTTCCCGTTGCGTTTTCGTGTTTCCACTCATGTATCGCACGCAATATTTGATATTGCTTAGCAGGAAACGCATTTATTCCCACCTACACATAATCCGGTATAATAAACACGTTTGGCTTTCCGTGCACAAGGCACCCGGAAAAACGGGATAAAGTGGGATGGCCTCGACCATAAAACGCTGTCGATACGTATGATATTCGTGTTTCATCTTCATCGTTTACACGTGTTAAAGCATTCAGCGCGCGGTGAATGAATTCCAAAAACTAAAATCGAATGTAAAATACGATAAAAATACAAAAGGGTCACAATTGCGGGAAGCTATCATATTATAAGCGGCGCTATAATACACTACAAAATTTTATCACTTTCTATGAACGCTTTCATAGTGATTGTGCGCTTCCCAAGATGGTACGCGTGGAAAACTACCTTCCAGGGAAGAAAGGACTGATGCGAAGGAGTAGGACGCATAAGGACATAAGGTGCTTTGTGACACGGCACAATTTGCAACACGTGTCCCCGTTTCGCATGCGCCCATATTTTTCTTTGCACCTCTCGTTATCCTTGACGCTAGGAGATTTCCGAGCATATTCAATAGAGTTGCTTTTTATGAGATATCGGATTACAATTATTCATCTCGAAGAGTCGCAGATGTTCCATTTTTTTAAGGAAGTGTTCTTATAACTTTCAGTTGTCTTTCAAAACGTTACATTTTTGCATTTAACTTGAAGCTGTTATATCAACTGAAAAGTGTAATTATGGAAGGATGGATTGAGGATAAAGGGACACAATGGGACAAACACGAAATTGTACTTGATAAGATTAGGATAATTGTGATTTGTAGTAGCATGAGGACAATAACAGCCAGGATTGAATTTTGATAGGTAATAACCCAATCCGAACCCTCGAGCAAACCTCCATTATAACTGGGTTGGACCAGGATTCCTCATAATAATCATTACGAGGAAGAAAGGGGTAATAAATTTATGATGCATATAATTTAATTGACTTCATTAAATCGTAAAGATTTGGGAAACTGCTGAACGAATAAATGAATATGAAGGGACCACACCCCTTCAATGGTGGAGGATTTTGCCGCTTCCGTTCCGGCCGACTGCGCTTTTGGCGCTCCTTCCGCCGAATCCGCCATCGTCATCTCGACGAGCAGGAGATACAGAATCGGCGAGCTGTTATCCTTCCATCTGCGTGCGCACTCACACTCAGATGCCATCTAATACCAAACTTCAACTTCAACATTCATTAAACACGTCACATCTATTCATCCATCCATCTGTATGGGAGTGCGCGCGAGTGCATTTTCGCATCCTCACATCGGGGGCGGCAATTTGTCTTGATTTCTGCGAACGAAAGCGTGCCAGCCAGCTTGATACGACTACAATTTCAAAAGCAGATACAATGACTAAACAATATACGCAACAATATATGCTGCCGCCAACGTAGGTTGTGCATTGTAGGCATGGTTCGGTCGTCGGGAGGCGGCAGGAAGCGCGACGAGAACGTTTAGCCGGCTGACGGGTCTTGTTAAATACTTAACGCCCATTGCATGGCAGTTAGTTTATTGCCGCACGTAATAAAACCAACGAGGGATAGTGCGTCAACTGCATTATTCACCATTATGTGCTTGGCATGCTAATTTTTGAAGTAAAAATTTCTTTAGGCGCGCTGGGCAAAAAAATTCTGGTGAGTGAATCGAACTGGGATAAAAAGGCGCAAATTTTACATTTTAGATACCCCATTGTGTAAGTTTGGGAATTTCCGAGTCCCGCACAGATTCGGGATCATGACCAATGTTATTTTTTCGTAAAAATATGATAAATGCCCGTTGAATCATCCAAATCGGTCCATTAGTTTCGCAGATATGAAAATTTTTGAAAACTCGAGCGATTTTAAGAATTTCGTAACGCTTTTTTCGCTACAAACTTTTTTAAATTTTTTTCTTCGAACGCGATTT
>JARJDZ010001024.1:0-19262 GCA_030264555.1 Aleochara sp. GC000083
GTTCTTCAAGTCCTGTAACCCTGGACCAGGAGCCCTTACAGAGTGCTATCAACCGGAGCCAGTTGAACCCTGGTTTTTTAATGAGGTTATTACTCCTCAAACCCTCCTCCTTCCTTATATCTTGCACGATAAGGCCCCCGGCTTGGGACGGGCATAGCGGAGTTACATTATTGGTTCGTCTTTAAAGTGCACCACCAACTGATTGAACTGCAATCCGAAGAAGCTCGACGCTGTGTCCTAGAATTAAATATTTAGGTAATGTAGCGATTTCTTTTGGCACTTGTTTACAATTTTAAAAGTTATAGATATAATGCAGATACTATAAATTAATGCAACAATTAATGACCTCTCTTTTGAGTATGTGAAACCATAAATATGGCATTTGCAATTAAGCAGCTGCAGTAGCGTGAACAATTATAAATTTTATGTGGTGAAAATTTCATTTAAGTAATGATTTAGCGCAAAATTCCAATTGCAACGCACGTAATTTCTCCATCGGTTCCGTTCCTGTCTGCCAGCCGGAGCCAGTTCGTCGAATATAAGCCCCGTTTTCTTGGGTGATTTATCAAACACGGATTAATAGGAACTCCCTGGGCGCCGTCAATGTAAAGGGCGCGCACGTGAATTGAAAAAGAAGTGTTAATTACGTTTGCAACGCTTTAATTTCGACGCGCCGAAGCATTAGTGCTGTTTGGATAAAAGATTGAGCGCGTGTTCGCTGCCTGATTATAGCGATAATGCGCTGGCTGGCAAGCACAAGCAAGAGGAACGCAATGAAACGAAATGAATGGAAAAACGAAGAAGACAAAGAAATGGAAAAGCAGTACAAAGAAGAGCAAACATTTGTTCGTACACGTAGGCAATTTGTCATGGCCCGCTTTGGCGACGCCGAGTTCGCGAAAAAAAGGTTATTTTTTGCTTATTGTGTGTAATTGTATTAGTCGCCCATATACTTTGCGGAATTGATTAAATTTAAGTTATTGTGCCATTGCACTAAAAATCACATGAAAATTGGGCGATAGTAGCGACACCACCACGAAAAACGGTAACGAGTCGAACTAAAATGTGTTGCTTGGGTTGCCTATGTTAGATAATTTACAATAAATTAACAAATTGTTAATTAATGAGTTAATTGTGCAAACAATATAGCCGTAGAATTAGTTATAATTTTACGAATAAAATGAGACTCGAACGAACTTAATCGCTTCATTAGTTCCAGAGAAAATAACAAAAACGTAAAAATTTCAATAAACGCTATTCATTTTTATAGAATTTCTGAGATTGTATGCCTACTAGAATAAGTTTAATAAAGTAGTTTGCAATCTTGTATGTACACCTACTCAGAAGATTTTGCAAACTGAAATTGCCATATTTTAATGGCACTTTTAAATTGACAAAATTAGATTTTATGTATTTTTCTCAAATCTGGTAACAAAGAGAATAATACCAGCATAAGCTTTTATGATACTTTCTAAACAAGAAGACATTAACACGCGAATCACCTGCGTAATAACCGAACATAATTGCAGTTGTTCATTAGTTTTTCATGAGTTTTATCATCATTCCAAACGAAACATTAGATTCATTGCGCCCGTATCGAGTTCTTCGCGTTCGTTTCATTGTGCGCTTGCTTCATTATCGCGCTTTCGATAGCCAAAGAAAACTTTGACAATTTCTCTTGCACTTGCAATTTGTCATAACTCATAGGTGCCGCAGATGAGAGGCCCGACAAAACTCATGCTCGCACATTTGCCCATCGCCTTGTGGAAACGGACGATTTCAGATAATTTAATGTTCATGTTCAGGTGGTGCTCGGGAAGCAATCGTGCTTTATGTGGAAACCCCGTGGAACGTTATCTGTTATCTATTATTATAAGGTGTGCGAGGCGTTGGGTATAGGCAGCGCGAGTGACTGCAGGCGCTTTACGAGTCGTTTATTACTTATTATCACTTAATTAAAGTGAATTATGGCGACATTCGGCGCGCAATATTTCCTTGTGCCCTGTCTTCGTTACTTAATACAGACAGATATATTTCTTTGGTTCAATTGTTCCCGTATCTTTACTTCACTTGGAGGCGAAAAATAAAATTTCATGTTGTCAAATGATGTTTTCATGGATAAGCGAAAATGTCCTGCAACATAATGTGATGTAATAAATCAAAAGTTGCTAATTGTAAGTTCAATTTGAAGATATTTTAGTTAGAATGTTTGTTGCCAGTTTCAACTCAAGTTGTAATCTTGAATCATATTTTGCATCGTTCATTGTGCGCAATTAGCAGGACGAACAATTAGTTTTAATGTCACCGTTAATATTTATGCCGTTCCCTCATGCAAACCACCAGCCTTCATGTCATGAATTAATACCGGAAGTATATGACTCGAGTGTCGGTTGGGTATAAACGCCAAAATGACTTTATTACTGATTCAACCAAAAAAATCTAAGAGCTCACCCAACACTTAAATTCATACTAATATCCAAATTCTTTCAAAGTATATTCAACCACCACGAACGCATTAAATAGTGGCTTTACTGTTAATGACAACTATTACCTAGCAATTCTCATTGGGAGCTGGCTTCAAACGAACTTAAGTGTCTTTGTTGGGCTACTTTCATCTAGAACCGTGCTTCGCGTTCGTAGGCGTCTAGCTACATGTCTATTATTCGTGTATACATCCGCGTATGGTTTAATGGTTCGTGCGGAATGCGAGGCGCAACATTGAAACGTAACTGCAGCTCTGCAAACATTTGTCATCTCGGCGGATGTGCCGCCTCCGTCCGGCAGCACGCGGGTGGCATGCATTCGAAGGTGGTCGACGTATGTGAACAGCTTAACGCTTCTGTCGCCAATCAACGTTTTACGACGCGACACGCTCCAGAGTGCCATAAACCTATTTCCAACGATTCGCGCATTGCATTTTGCCATTTCATGCCGCCATCCTGCTACCCCCAAGCCAACACCCACACAACTCATACTTGCAAACGCTCAAATACGGATGTGATACAATTATATGAATGAAGTTATCATTAATCGACAATACAGCATGTCAAAAGTTGTATTTCTACTATTAATTATTTGAATAAAATTCGTTGATTCACGAAGTGAGTTTTGTATGTTAGTATAAGTTAATTCAAAAATAGTTCGAGGCGAAGTTAATCCCGAACGTGTCTCAATGTTTTATTGCCTGATTTCTATCAGGTTTTCGCGTGGCGTTCGTTTGGTGCTTTTCTCGTCTCATGGCGCGCTTTTTGCAGGCGGCATTTCAGCGTGCAAGTTATCGGATGGCGACGAGTGGAAAGCCTCAGAAAATCATCCCGCTGGAAGATCACTTAGGAGATAACCGCTGTGCGCACGGCGCGTACACATCAATAATGAGGCGGCGTCGTCACCGCTGCCACCGCGTCGTTGAAAAAATCTAAAAAGCGATTTCTATTTCCTTAATCCCGATCCTTCCACCCCGCAGCGAGCACCAGGACGTCGTGTGCGCATTTAAGTGTGTGATCGAGAAAGGCGATATCGTTAATCGCGGCTACTTAGAAAATTTCCAGCACTGATAAGACGTTCGAGCGTCTGATAGCATCGCAAAGTTTTCACTGACGTAGATTGCAGTTTAACGATTTATTTATGTCGTGAGGATTTAATACCGAACGGTTTCAAAACGTGCGCTGGGCGGAATTCAGGTCGAGCCTTTCTTCCTATCTGATTTTATGGTTTTCACCGTTGCTGATGTCTTTTTTATTAATGATGCGTTTAATTGAGGTTCTATGGCATCATACTACTGATTAATTGCCATATTATGACCAAGGACTGCTAAAAACTAGTATTCAGATCATATGCATCTTGTTATTAGCAGAAGTTTATGATTACTAAATGTAACAAATGAAAAATAAACTCACCTAATTTGCAGTGCTTAGTTCTCTTCCTTCTTGGAGCAGCTCCAGGTGATTTCATGGCATCATCAGGGACCTCTACTTCATATTCGTACTGGACCATCTGCCTATAATCAAGGTTTACATTAATAACAAGTTTCATGTATTGAATCCAAGGTGACCTTACAAATGTCCAATTTGAATAGCAGCAAATAAGATACATTGTAGGAACCATCTTCAATGCAATGAATCAATTACATTTGAGAGCATATGAAACTAAAGATTAGAGTAAACAACATATATCTTACCTCAGAAGAAGCTCGCCATGCTTATAACTTGTACACTGAAGATGTCGAAGAGTTGTAGGTTTCACTACCCATGAGTGGAGCAAGTCTTGCAGTCCCCATAACTGGAGTGATCCATGCCTCTGGTTTTCATGTGATGTGGATATCCTCTATCATGACAATGCTGCGATCCACATTTCTGAGAGCTGCAGGTATGTTGAACTTGCTGCATTACCTGTAAATAATAAACAGGTTAGTATAAGTACTATCTGCTTCTGGCGTTGAATTACTGTATTGCATGTGGTAAGCTTAATTATACCGGTGTTATTAATGAACCTAACATCCAATCATTCCAATGTAACTAACCTAGGTTGATGATTTTACAGTGTCGATGCAGCAACGTAATGAACGGATTCATACTCACTGACCACCGAGAGATATACCACATGATGTGCTGATAACAATGTTTTTAATTATTGCACAATATCACTTATTACTTCCGACAAAAATGCACAAAAAATGCATATGGCGACTTTCTGCAAAAGATACGAGTGACGTAAAATTTCGAAGACAGTGGCGCCCCCAGGAGGCGTCAATAGGAAGTATTTTCTGATTACATGAGGAATAATGTGCAAAAAATGCAAATTTTCAAAATGTAATTTAAAATACTTCAAATTATTGGAATGGGTCATGTATGGTATCAAAAGAAAGGCAATGAAACCATCTATCATCACGTAGCATTCATTTCTTTGAGGTGTTAAGGAATTAGAAGCATCGAGATGTTAAATTTCGTGTAATTTTAATAGGTTATTTTCATTAAAATTTTTTCAAAATGAAATTACTATTTTATGCAAATTATTAAATAGGTCATATATGGTATCAAATGAAAGGCAATTAAATTATCTATTAACGTGTTCTATTCAATTTTCCGAGGTGACAAAGAATTAGAAGCATCGCGAAGTTTAATTTCATGTGATTTTATTTGGCCATTATTGTCAAAAATTTTTTAAAATTAAATTATTAATTGAAGGAAATTATGAAATGGGTCATGAATGGTATCAAAAGAAAGGTAATTAAATTATCTATCAACGTGTCCTATTAATTTTTTCCAGGTGCTAAAGAATTAGAAGCACCTTGAAGTTAAATATGATGTGATTTTATTTTGTCATTATCATCAAGAAATTTTCAAAATGGAATTATTAATTGATGAAAATTATAAAATGGGTCATACATGGTATCAAATTAAAGGTAATTAAATTATCTATCAACGTGTTCTATTCAATTTTTCCAGGTGTTAAATAATTAGAAGCAGCGCGAAATTTAATTTCATATGATTATTTTTGATCATTATTTTCAAAATTTTTTCAAAGTGTAATTATTAATTAATAAAAATTATGAAATGAGTCATGAATGGTATCAAAAGAAAGGTAATTAAATTATCTATCAAGGACTTCTATCCATTTGTTATAGGTTTCAACAAATTAGAAGCAAAATGTAATTAAAATTACTCAAATTTTCTACCATAGTATGAGGAAATAAAGAATGAAATTACACTCAGAAAATGATAAAAAATAGCAATAATATTGCAACAGGAAAATAACAAGTCAAGGATGAAACAACCCTTAAGAGTCCTATAATCGTAACCACCTAACCGGAAATTCCCCATGTTCTTGTTCCCTTTTTCCTTGATCAATCCGTAAAAACCATTTTATCTCTTCCCAACGCATATTTTATCAATTTTCCACGAAGCACCAACGAGAGGCACACTAAAATACAAACAATTTCACCAACAGCCGATTAGGGGGTCGCCCAATGGCACCTCGATGGCTCGTTATCATTTTATCAAAAACTTTGGAACCACCCTCCCGTTTACCATTCTCTGCATGCGCGTCCACCGAAGAAAAATCATTTTTATCGGACCCTGTCTCATCCGGGAGAGCCTCCAAACAAATGAACCCGATTAATTTGCACCGAGCCAGATAATATAGGACTGCAAGGACGGACAGGAAAGCCCAATTAATAATAAAACTTTTACTGTTCGATAAGTTAAAAGTGCCCCCTTGTTCCCAGCGCGAATGGGATGGTGGGAAAATTGATGAAAATCGTTTGGATAATCGACGAACGCTTATTGTAATCGTAGAACGCAATTGTTCCTGGATTATTCCAGGATTGTGACGGGGGGTGGGGGTGGGATAATATCGCAGGTGTATGTGGCCTAGTTATATTGTCGTGCACGTGCCTCGTGGGCACATCCTGATAAATTCCCTCGGGCGCACTCTGATAAGCGATATCATTATTTAGTTCCTTGCGTGGTTGTCGACGATGGCGCTAGTGTCGCGGTGATCAACGACACACGTTGCGTAAAATCATCTACATCTAAATAATCATGTAATTTATAGTCTCTGGAAGAGGAGATTTCTTGTTCTATGATTTACTTCCTGTAGGATAAAGCAGACCTTAGAAAGTTCTATGTTTGTATAGTTCTATGGAAACAAACTAAAAATATAACCTAAAAATTAATTAATTTAAACGGCGAATTGGGATCTTAGATTTGGGACAACAACAAATTCGATTAATTCACGAAGAAATCATCCATTCAAGATCTCACACAATATCTTATTGTTAATAAAATCTCGTCAATTTTCCCCTTGATTCCCATTTCTTCCCTGTTTCCTTTCTTCCCGTTCTTTCTTCATTATTGCCTGATGCTCGTATCCATTCCTCCTGGATGAATTGCCTTATTTCTAGATTCTTCTTCGTCCCGTTAGATTTTTCTTTCTTGCAAGAATTGAATTCAATTGTGAATGCTTTTTTCTTCGATCTTGAAGGAGAAAAACTAATAACGGAATCGTTTCGATTGCGACGCTCCTGATATTCAATCATGGCAGCCATATTGAATGCATTTCCAGGATAAAATCAAAAAATGAAAAAATAAAATGAATCATAATAATCGAAAAAAAAATGCGACAGGTAAAAAATTATGAAATGGGAATTTAAATGTTGAATAACCTGCAGATAATCCGTGATGATCCATGAAAATCTGGATCAGGATATCATTCTAATTTTTTTGGGAGGGAGTTTTTTAAAGAGATATAAAATACAAAAAGTATTGGAAAAATGTACATTGCAAATAATGTTGCCTTGAAGGCAGGAAAAGCATCGAAGCTTGAAATGTATCGCGAATGGAATTAGAGATAGTTCGATCCTCAAATTTCATGTGTGTATGTGTGCAGGAAGTAAACGTTCACCGGAAATGCGCGTCGACATGTTTTGCAATCCGACCGCAAGGATTAGCAACTATCTTCGTATGATTGAACATTACCTCAAGTGTTGCGATCGATTAATTGTTTCGCAAACGTAAACCGGATAATTAGCGAACATCGGATGGGGATAATCATAAACGGAAATGATTTCCATTCAACCATCGATCCTCGGAGGTCCTGAAGATTGCCCAAAAAAATATTGTATCGAACAAATCCTGCAGAAGAAATCCTTAATTTCGTCTCGTTTTACTCGGAATATTCCCGTGTAAGGATACGGGATCGCTGGCAGTGAATTCGAACGCGCTTCCAGGACGCAAAGAATCCATGTTTATCCGGGTTAATTCCCTTTGACAATCGCGTAAGCCTGTAATCCGCAAATCTGCGCCAACTACATCTCGTTTCTTCCATTCTTCGTTTCCGCATTGCTCGATTTCCTCTCGATCTCCTTCCCCCACTCCTTTTTCTTCCAGCATCGAGTTTCAAACTTTCAAAAAGAACCGCTGAATTCAAAATATTTGCAAGGAATAACCGACATATTTTTGAATATGTTACAAGTGAAATCACCTTTAAAATTTTCAAATTTGGATTTTATTTTTGCGGGAAATATTTTGCGAATTTTATCATGTTGAATCGTTTTGTTGTAAAAAGATGCAAATTGAATAAGTTAAATTCGATTTCGCAAGCGACGTGTCCACGAGTCCAATTAAAAATGCAAATACTTCTATTTAAATAATAAAATTTCGCTCGCATTTCGCACATGTCTGTTGACCATGCGCTCCTCATTTGCATACGGGAATATGGCCACTATATTATTACACGATCCGGGAACCGGGAATGGGAAGCGGGAATGCGAGGTGTTGCCATTGTCATGGAAACAGGATGTGGGCAACTCGTTTATCTATATGCATGTATGCATCCTGCGGATTTAATTCAATTCCGAAACGGGCCCCGCTTGCATTTCCAAATCCTCATCTCGGTTTCCCCGCCATTTGCATTTTCTCACTTCGCATATTTATATTTGTTCATTTTCCGACAGCGAATTTCAACTATGTATTTCAAATTTGCGTCCTGTGCACATTTTTGCTAAGCTTACAATTTCGTTCAAGTTCGTTCAAATACGTTTAGGAATTAATTCAAGATACTTAGGATTTTCAAAGGATCATGAAAGTAGTATTAAATGAAAGATAAATTAATTATCTATCAACTTAATAGATTTAATTGACAATTTCTTGAAAATTTAGTAATTTTATGAGCCATCAAACTTTTTCATTCGTTATCCTATTTGAATTCATTAAAATTTGTAAAAATCGATTTGCAAAATCTTCCTAAGGTTTAAAATCTTCGAATAAACAATCAAAATGAAGTTAATTAAATGATCTATCAAATAAATTATCTAATTTGCAAATTTGTTAAAATTAAGAGATACTTTCAGGAAGTTAAACTTGAAATTTAAATTACAAGAAAGAATTACTGATAGATTTATACTGAAATGTTTAAAAAATAATTTCATATTGTTTGAAGTTTTAAAATTTTTCAAAATTAGTATCAAATTATAGATAATTTAATAATCTATTAATTGAGTTGATTTAATAAATAATTTCTCAAAATTTAAGATACTTTAAACGTCATCAAACTATTTATTTTCTATCTTTCTTGAAGTTATTAAACTTTTGAAAAATTAATTAATAATAACGTTCCCATGATTGAAAATTCTTGAATAAACTATTAAAATAAAGCTAATTAAATTGTCTATCAAATAAATTATAATATTTGGAAATTTGTTAATATCAACCGTGAATTTTAGAAGTCCAAACTTGAAATTTAAATTACAAGTTAGAGTTATTGAAAAATTTGTATCAAAATGTTTAAAAATTAATTTCATACAATCAGGAATTTTCAAATATTGCAAAATTAGTATCAAATGAAAGATAATTAAATTATCCATTAAAAAATATTTTAATTGATTATTTTATAAAATTTTCAGCTAGTTTCATGATGTTAATTTTGGACTTTCAATAGTAACAAAAAATGCAAAATTATTCCTCCTTGAAAAATTGCGATAAAATCAAACCTCCGAAAAAAAAATGGATGCCATCCAACATGATCCATCAGCAATAGGTATTATTTGATATCATTGTCCGTTGTTGAATGTCTGCACGTGTATGAAACTTGATTTGAATAAATAGCCATCAGAAGCAATCAATTTTGATTGACACGAATTACGGTACATTGCCAAATCGAATTCGCAAACGAAGCCGAATCCACACACATCCCAGATCTCTCCGAAATTGTTCGTTATTTACGTCCACACCATGTACGAACGGTGGCAAACAAATACGAGAAATAAAATTGTCAAAAACAATAAAAACATGCCAAACACTGCGAGAGATGAGGATTTGCATATTCAAATCGCGATTTTTATTCGTTTGCAATGCAGTTTTTCCATTCGATATTTTTTCACATTTCCGGTTGAACAATGCATCATAAATCATATGATATCAACATTTATGAAATTATAATAATAACAATTTTGATTTTTGTCAGTGCAAAAAATCTTAAGTTTTTTTGGTTTTCTTTGAATCATTTTTTACATTATTATTTGTTAATGATTTATTATTATTATAGTGCGTTGAATTTGTAAGATGTTTTCAGATTGAAGATTAAGTTCAAGATCATTTTGATCACGTTCGGTCAAGCTGTCAATCAAATTAATTTTATAACGGAATTATAATTTTTTTTATCTAATTTTTTTTAATTAAAATTTCGTTTTTCTAGGAATAGAACATGGAATAAATTTTTGAAACTTTTCAAATATGAACTCTCAAATGAAAATTTCATACTGCAATTGTCCCTGAATTTATCCCCACTCTTTTTTCATTACTTTTTTATCCTTTTATCATTTTCGTCTCGTATTTTTCCTGTTTTTTTTATGAGAACGTTTTCGTTGTTTTCCATGTTGAATGTTATTTATGGCATTATGCTTTTTAACTTAATCCATAATTCGCATTCGAAACCAGACGCATAATAATATTCGTACTTTGAATTCCAAAATTGGCGACATTCGTTAATACTTTCATACGATTTTATTGTCTGCATTGTTTAATCACACATTTTCCAGCTCATTGTTCAACGTTCACTTAATAAAAATGCTAGCAATCTAAAAATTTCAAACCCTCATTTTGAAAATAAATATTATAAAATTGAAATATTTGCACGATGGAATTTCAATAAAGAAATAAATCAAACCTGATGCTATTTTAATTGGTTCATGTCCGTTTTAAACATCCATCTGGAAATGTAATAAATAAATAAATTGCTCGCACATTTACATCGGCGCATGTTTTTTGACATTGAACGCACCCATTCGTGTGCAATTGCAGCGCGCATTTGATCAATTATTCGCGAGTTTATTCGCGATGTTTTCATATTCGTTCCATGCATTTACAATTTTCCTCAATCCAATTGTCCGCGAATTCGAATCAATTGAACATTTCAATTGGACCGAAATAAACAAACAATTATAAATCTGATTTGCTTTGATTCCAAATACTTTTTTAAATAATATCAATAAATATTCGGATTAATATGCCAAAATATTAATTTAAATCATGAAATAAAACATGGCATTCAAAATCATTAATTATTCCCTTGGGAATTAAAACTTCTAGAAGTTCTTCCATTTATACAATTCTTGTTCTTGTTGTTGTTGTTGATGTCATACATTTTCATCACAAACTTCAGCTCTTTCTGTGGTTTCGTACTCAAATGAAGAAATCAAAGACCATTTTGGAGCAGGAAGAACTCGCGAATATTTAAAATATGCACAAACAAACTCTTGCAAGGGCTGAAAGAACAGGAAGAAACGAGCAAAGTTTCTCGACTTCCATTTAACTTATTTCCTTCGTCCTTCGTGAAAAGGACCAAATCAGGACAAGGAGGAAACTCATGGTTGTTGTTTAAACATATTTAAACATGAATACTTCTTCGAAGTGTCTTAATCATGGTAATTTTCCATGCATATTCTAGAAGGTTTTGAATTTTCAAAATTTTTTCTAAATTTAAAGGACGAATGTAATTTTTTGAAGATGAAAAATTAGTAAATGAATTCTGGAATAACTTCTAGTTGCCCCCAGTTTCTGGATGACATCCCTTTTGGGGACGATGTCGTGTGCCACTTTCTTAATTAGTTCAAACCGGAAACTTTGTTAATTTCCTTCCGGTCCCACCAAATTCCTTCTTTTACACTTTCTTCCCTTCTTTTTTCCAATATTCTTTTCTTGTTTTTTGTACTCTTTGAGTTATTCTTCATTTCCTGATTGATCTAATGAGGCATTAACCTCGACAAAACGAATGGGAACAAACATCAAGTTCAAGAACAGGTTTTGATGACGTCAATGTTACCAGAAGTATAAGAAGACTGATCCAGCAAGAGTCTTCAGTTCACTCCAAGAAGTTCAAGAACAAAGATGGCCAAACTTGTCGTTGTCTGTGTTTTGTCGATTATTGTTGTTGTTGCAGGTTACAACTTTGAAGATGAAACTTATAGTGAGTATAAGGAAGAAGTAAAGATTTGTTGGTTATCTGGAAAATTGTAGATGACCATTTGATAAGGGAATTTGAAGACGTTGAGAGCCTTCTTCATCATCGTACTCGTCGTGAGGAAGAGAAGAAGAAGCACATCAAGTTTTGTTGTGGTGAAGAAACCTTCAAACGTCTTCGAGAAGAAGACAAAGCGTTGAAGAAGGAATGCATCTTCAGTGTTACTGGACAAAATGCCTCCTCGTTTCTTCATTGTGATCCTTTCAAAGGGGATAAACAAAAGGTCGAGAAAGCGAAGAATGATCTCAATGTAAGAAAAATACAAAATTTAAAAATAAATTATTAATTATTTTTTAAATAATTTTAGTGTATCACTCAATGTGTTGGAGCAAAACTTGGAACTGTAAGTAAAATATTTCAAAATTATTGATTTGTTGATATCATTGATTTAATTGATCGATGATATTGATTTATTTATAGATCGATGAAGAAGGAAATTTGATCGAATCAAAAGTACGAGATCAATTCAAACGTGTAACAGAAACAGAGCAATGGTTGATTCCAAACATGGATGGATTCATCGACAAATGTCTGGAGGAAGCGAAGAAGGCTTCCGGAAAAGATGGCGTTAAATGCAGCGAACATGGAATGACGTATGCATATTGCATGTGGCGTTTGGTACAAACTTCCTGTCCCGAAAATCTGATCAAGGACCAAAAGGTTTGCGACAAAGTCCGGGAACGTATCCGGAATAATCCCAATAATTTCTTTTCATTGCACTAATTAAATATTTTACAAAATGTATTATTTATTCCACAAGGGTTTTATATGATAGATCTTTATGTCGTTCAATAAATCATTGACTCATTGAAATAACGATTTCTAACCTCAAACAACAAAATGTGGTACCGGAAATAAAAGCGAGATCAAAGAGGACTAATAACTGGCACTTAAACCACTTAAATCTAATTGCAATATGTGCATGGAGCGCGTCCTGGACTCTTCGTCCTGACGAAGGACATTCTTTCTGGCATCCATTGAATCCCGTCTCTCTATCTTCTTGTGATAACGCCAGCGTGTCGGCTGTGCTTGGTTTAATCGGGAACAACAGCCGCCATTACGTAGATCAAAGCGAAGCGAACCGAGCCACCCCCGCAAACCCTTCACTAACCCCATTAAGTGCTCCGCATGGCGGATGGCGGATGGTTGCCATCTCCTGGAGGCGGAAGCATTGTGTCCCGTCTGTTGGTGACCATGCAGATATTTGATGCACGCCAAGGACGAACGAAAAAGAGGAGAGGGGAGGAGGAAATGAGCGCATATTATTTCTCTGGTCAGGACGTCAAACGAGGTGGATGTAAACAAAGTTTCCTGTATGGTGGACGATTGTTGAAAGGGTAAACAAAGCGCGATCTGAAGAAGATGACGAAGGGGAATTATCCTGGATAAACTACTTTTAGAAAGGGTTAAGGGAAAATTTGTTATTGAATTTGCAAAAAAATTGATCTCTTAAATTCAACCCATTTTTTTGGTTGTTATCCTTAAATTAATTATAGTTTTTCTGAACTTAGAAATGTAAAACAAAAGATCTATAAAAGAACAAAACTTTCAAAGAAATTAGAAACAAAAAAAATTCCCTTGAAATTGATCTTCAGGATAATAAATTTTTCATTGGGACAATCCACAATCTCCAACCAGGATATCCCGAGTGACAAACCCTTTTTATACTATTATACTGAGAGTTTCAAAAAAACATCAATTATAATTGCCTTCTAAAATAAATTTTCCAAGATTGGATTAGTAATTCGTCTAGAAAAATTTAGAAATTTTTATGGGGGTAACCCCCAGTAGATTAATCTTAACCGGAAACGGAAACGGAGCAACTTGGCGTTGGACTTGCTGAATAATGAACGACGACGACCGCTAATTAAGAGCATCCTTATGGGAATCCTCGACACCTGCCAATAACGCGCGCACTTGACCATCCAGGACCTTTCCGGGATCATTCCGGATGACCACCAACACAACCACACATATTCCCGACCATCTCTAGAGGGTTGCAACTCGAGGCGCATCCAATTCGAACAACAAACATTCCTTGTTTTGGGGAGGGGGGATGGTTGAAGAAGCTGTAGCAATGGCGACATCGAATGTTGCAAATTCAACAGCAACAACAATACACCCCCGTCATCCTTGCCAACCGCCGCCCCCGGTGTGATAACATTTGTATTATTAGGGGATGCAACAAATAGGTGAATTTATGAGATGTCCGCTTGGTCATCATGGCTATCTCGGCTCGGACCGCATGGCAATTGCAACAATGACCATGAGGGGGCGGTGAAGTCGTGCGGGGGTGGCTGCACGTGCGAAACATGCCAGCCATAAATACGTATTACGCGTGCATTCGGTGCGACACCTTCATTTGCACCTAATCAACACCGACGTTGATTTACGACCCTGTATGTCAAATTTTTCCAAATTAACAACGTTTTTCCAAAAACACCAAAACCAACACGCCATCAATTTCCAAACAAATGACTACTCTCGTCTCGCCTTCTTAAATTATTCATTGGGACATTTTGCAACATTTCAGTCTTCATGGTCAAAAGGGGAATGTTTGGGCGGCCGGAAGTTGAAGTTGTTGCAACTATGAGGAAATTCATCGAGTCATTTATAAACAAAACCACGACGAGCCGGCTGACAAATGTACGGTACGGATTACACTTAATCAGCGCTGGTAAGAGCGGCGCTTTTTACTCCGGCCGCCCTTTTTGCATCCGCCATTTTGCCGCCAAAATACAAATCGCCGGGAGTTGCCCGCGCTATACGGGATGAAAAACTATAAGGACGCCTCGCTCGTTCGGAACGCGCCTAACAAATTCCCTAAAGTAACCGATGTTGACGGCGGCCATTTTTCTTCCGGGCAACTCGCTTTTCCCGTATTCATTTCGCGCCCTCTTCCGGCAAACCGGTGAATTACTTCGTCTTTTTTCGTGTTTGTTTTTACTAATTACAAGAAATTTGTTTTGTTTAATCAACCAATTTGAATACACCAAATCCTTTAAGCTGTATCATCGAGGAATTATTACAGAAAACAGGGAGGAGGGGGTAAATGGGGGGGCTGGACAATGACTATGGGATAATTTCGAATTTGAGGACAGTTGAAGACAATGTCATATGACACTCGATGACGCACAATCGAGTAAATCAGTTGGGTTTTCATTGCCGCCCCCAAAATCAGGACTGGGAAGCGTCCCAGCTGGCAACCATCATCACAAAACCCATTCGACCCGAAATTCCCTCACACGCATCGAGTGCACGCATCTATTATTTGGTCTGTTATGTGTATTGTTTATAATTTTTACAGGGTGCTCTAAAAATCTCTCTTACACATAATTCACAAAATCTGGAAAACTTTTCCAAATCTTATCAATGAAATCATGGAGTGTTACTGTTGTAATTTATTTGTTATATATTTGAATGATATTGTATGGGATGATAATGGATGATAGTTATGGCGAATGGAGGAGAGTTGGGGGCGGTTGCATCGCACCGAGAATAATGCGATTTGGATGCACTCGGCATGAATGCGCGCCCAAATTGGCGCTGTTTACAAGCCATCTCGCGCCGCCTCCCAAAATGTCATAGATTTCAAAGTTCGGCGTCGATGGTGGTGGCGGTTGGAGGCGGTTGGTGGCTGCACGCCATCAAAAATAATTTATTATGTCCGCTGCTAATCGAGAGAGATTTCTAATTCAATTCGATTCATGCGTGTATTTCAATCGTATGGATGATCTATTTTGATCTATAGATCAATATTTCCCATTTCCATTTCTCTTCGAATTTTCATTAATTTCATATTAGTTTAGGGAAAGTTTTACAAAATCAGTTTAAAAATTTTTTTTTATATTTTTTTTAATATTAAAAAAGTTTGGTTTGATTTGATTTCATTTCAAAATGGTTTGATCTTTGAAAATCAAATTTATATATTTTGTAGTCAATAAAATGATCTTTAAAATGAGTCCAAATTTTTATAAATATCTCTTTAGGAAGTATCAAAAATATAATCTCAAAGTTGATTTATTCAAACAAATCAAATGATTTCTAAGATCAATGATTTTCTTTATTCTAAAAATTAAAAAAAATGATACGTTTTCAACTGTTAGATCGTTTTGGAAGATCGATATTTTATAGATCATAAAATAATGTTGATTTTCTATTTCCATTTTATTCATATTAGATTACAAAAGAAAAAAAATTTTGGATTAAAAAAAAATGAAAATTGTTTTATAAATGGGCAATTTATTTTGTTTATTTAACTATCTATATCTTTCAAAAAAACAAAGGAAATTTCTTTAAAAATTCACCAAATCATACAAAATATCGAACTCTTTTAAAAAATGTATAATAATAATAAAGCATCATTTTGGAAATAAAATAAATTTGATGTCAAACTTGAAATATTGAAATGAGAAACCTTTTTTTGGAAAATTGACTACTTTTCTTAAAAAAAATTTCAAACATGGAATGATATACGAAAATTCATAGGAAATATTGTTAAACTTTATGACCTAACAATTATTTGATAGCCAAAAACCAGAAAATATGAAAATTCTTAATGAAAATCACGATTATATAAGAAACAAAAAATTTGCAAATCCAATTGCAAATATTTTTTTACTTATTGGAATATTGGTTTCAAATTTGACTTCATTACCAGAACTCATTAAGAAGACTAAAAAAATGTTTAATATAATTTATTTATCACAAGAGTAATATAAAAATTTAACTTTGAGGAAACTCCAAAAATTTTTCAATTACCAAATAATAATAATGATAAATTTTCCTTATAAGTCTACAAAAATTTTGGGAAATTTGCAAATAATTCAAAGAAATTTAGACCTTCCAAATTTTGCACTACAAAAAAATGTACACTAACTCCAAAACTATTTTTTTAGTAAAATATAAAGTTTTCAGAAATATGATATTATTAAACTTATTTGTTCATAATCCTCTGTTATTTATTTTCATGCCGTCCAACTTGTCTACAAGTATAAACCCAACTATGAAGCTGTTCATATCTGAACTACTTCTGATACGTATTAGAGCACACTTGTTCACTACGTCCACTATGTAGTTGAACTCGCCCGGGGGCGGCTGTGGAGGCCATGTCCAAATGAAAAATATGTGTTGTGCCCTACTAAATTTCCCGGTCATGTGTGCCTCCTGCCCCTCCCCCCTCCCACATCTTAATGAAAAATGCTATAACACCCGAAGACCCTGAAGTCCGAGCCAATTCCTCGCAACTTGCAGGACGCTTTAAGCCTTTTTCCTTAAGGAGTTTTCCACGGTCAGACCTCCATCATGTTAAATATAATAACACAATGTCGGACTACAATTTGGCACGCTCCCACATAGTGTTTTCCACGGGAGTTTTCCGGAAGTATGAGCGAGAAGAAGAAAATGAAAAAAAAAGAATGTGGAATAAAAGTATTCTGGAAGTTCAGGTTCTTTTTTTGGGAGAGAGAAAAATGAACGAATGGGGTAATTGTAGTTGCTGTTGATGATAGTGGAATGGAAAAAATATAGCTGACAGGAAAATGAGAGTGGGGGGATAGAAGAAAAGTCCTGTGGAGTAAACAGGAGTCATATTTTCAACGTTAACTCGGTTAATTCGTCCTGAAATGTTCCAGCAACATGATATCTCATGCGAATTATAGTAAAAGGACAACTTGTCGACCTCCCAAAATGTCCTTTTTATACAAGGTGTTAAAAATAATCCATTTTTTTCAAAGAATACAAATTTTTTTGGTTGGTAACTCAGGAATTCTAAATGTATAAAAATTAATTAATAAATTTCAGAAATTGTAACAATATCAGAAAATATGTTCCAAAAATCCTTCAAGATTATCATATCCTTCTTATCTTGTCTAAGAATTATACAGAGTGTAGCAAATAGAAAAATTTAAAGAAAAGGAAAATTAATGTCTTCATTTTTTTCCAAAACTAATTAAACCATCAAAGAAACATTTGTATTACTTGTTGGTCGTTGTTGCAAACAAGTTGGAGGCGGCATCAGGGGGTGGTAAAGACGTGGTCATAAAACTTATGAGCAAACAGCGCAGGGAAATAAGGAAAAGTGATAACGCAATGCGATGCATTAAAGATGCTTCTCGGAGGCGGCAACTCAAGACATTCGCATGTCTTCCTCTTCCTTCATCTTCATCTTCACAGTGGGCGTTTGTGTAATGAAAGAGAAGCAAGTTTTCCCATTAACGAAACGGGGGAATTACATTTTAACGATATACGGTGGTGGCGGCAAAAAGGGGCGGCAATAGTTCAAAATGTGGTTGCAATCATTTATAGAAAAATATTTTTTTTAATATGTCTACAAAACCATAAATCAAATTGGTTTTTAATTAATCAGAATGAAAATAAAATTCACCATTAAATTTTCAATTAATAGGAGAAAAACCATGGAAAAGGACTCACAGAATTTATTACATAAAAAATACAATTAGACAAAAAATTATCAGAAATTTCATCACCAGAAATAATTAACCATTGGGAAAATGAAAATTGAAAAATGACATTTCTGAGACTTCTTGGACATTCAAAATTAAGCAGGTGAATCACAAACAGTATCTTCTTCAATAGCAGCAATTTCCGCCAATATTTTCTTCTCCTTCTCCCATTTGTACGAGAATTTCCCGACGAGGAAAGTGAAATGCAAAAGGAACGTCGAAATCAGAAGGAATTTAATGTGTGGTTTCATTTTCAAGGCGAAATTCTTCTGCTTCATTGTTTTTGACTTCATAATTCACTCACAGAAGACAAAAAAATCCAATCAGGAAAATGATGGCATTGAAATTTATAATTAAATTCAAAATTTTATGAAAACTATCGAAAAAATTTACATTTAAACCATGAATTTCGGATTGTGAAATGACATTTCAAATGATGGGAATTTCTGACAATTTCTGACAATCTGAAAATTAAAAATCAAAAAATGACGTAGAAAAAACCGGGAAATTTAAATTTGAATTTTCACTTCAAGAAATTTTCTAAGATCATCTTGAGACATTCAAGAATTCTGAATAGACCAAGTTGAAGGATAACTGAAGGATGGATAAAAGATGTGCGTTTTTCCACTTTTCCACCTTTTTTTTGCTTTCACTTCTTTTTCATCTGGTTCTTCTTGAACTCGAGGAGGATTGGTAAGTATCCTTTTTGCGATGCTGTTGTATCCGTCTGATTTCCATATATCTATACGCACACGAATTTCTACAGGGTGTTGTTTCAACGTA